>WNWK01017460.1:0-42414 GCA_009830355.1 Cherax destructor | reverse complement strand
ACATTTTTCAGGGGGTAGGAAAGGAGTCGGTGGATGAGGGTACAGTTTGGCTGAAATTTTTTACCGGACAAAATGAGAACGGTTTTTAAGGGAGAACTTTGTTGTTTTTTGAGGGTTATAGACGATGACGGTGGGCCCCTTCTAGGGTTTTGGAGGGATGGGTGACATCAAGGGGGACGGGTTTGGGGGGGGGAGGGGGTGGGTTTGGGGCGGGACGGGCAGGGCAGCAGGTTTGGGGTTGGCTAGGTTACGTTGGGTTGTTAGTGGGGTTTGGGTCAGGTGTGGGTCAAAGGGTGGATAGGATGGGTTGGGTTGGAGTGGGTTTGTGGGGTTAGGGAGATGGGCGTTTCAGAGGTTTTCAGGGGTTCTTGGGGGTTGATAGGTAAGGTTATGGTGTGTGTGAAGAATCAAACTGAGGAGGGGGGTTGGTTTGGGGGGGGTCGTCATCAGGGGTAACTGGGGCATGGGGTTTTCCTCTAGGATGTAGTAAGGGTGAATTTTCTTGTGGTTAGGAGCTGTCACAAGTTGTGGTGACTGACCGTAGGAGTTTAAGTGTGTTCCGTCTATGTGACAGTCAACATGACTGCAGGTGAGAGTGGGTGTATATGGAACAGGTTTCTGTTGTAATTTTTAGGTTATGTTTCAAGGTTTTGCTCTTTATGTTTTAGCTTCAAGGTTTTCAGGTTTTTGAAAACTTTTTCCAGGATTTTCTGAAATGGGATATTGGTGTTATGTTATGTGATGTTTTTATTATTTTTGTTTGAAGGTATATTTTCTAGAGTGTTTTCTAAGTGTGCACCACAAACGTGCATTGTGGCAGGATTTTTGATGTAGTTGTGTGACGTTGGGCTGTAGACATAGTGTTGTCTATGTAAGTGATGGCCTGATGATAATGTATTTTCTTTTTGAGATATTGTTTGTCGTTTACTCTCTTTTTATGGGGTACGGTTTTTGTTATGTGTTATGGTGAATCACCTGTTTTCATATAAATTTAATAAAAAAATAGGTGTTCGGGTTCAAGTGTTTTGTTTTCTAATGTTTCCATATATAATCAATTTCTGTTTTAGGCTTTATTGTGAGTGGGGTTTGTATAAGTCCCACACTGTTAGTATCGAGCCTTTTGGGTGCGAGATGTTCTTTAAGGGGTACGGTGTTATGAACCTTGTGTGGTTATTGTTTTATAGTCATTATTTTCATGTAGTAGGTTGGTAGACAGCAACCACCCAGGGAGGTACTACCGTCCTGCCAGGTGACTGTGAAACAGAAACCTGAAACTGTTTTACATGATGGTAGGATTGCTGGTGTCTTTTTTCTGTCTCATAAACACGCTGGATAACAGGTATATCTAGCTACTTCTACTTACACTTTAGGTCACACTACACTGGCATACACATGCATATATATACATACACACATCTAGGTTTTTCTTCTTTTCTTAATAGCTCTTGTTCTTTTTATTTTCTCTATTGTCCATGGGGAAGTGGAAAAGAATCTTTCCTCCGTAAGCCATGCGTGTCGTATGAGGCGACTAAGATGCCGGGAGCAATGGGCTAGTAACCCCTTCTCCTGTACAAATCTACTAAAAACGAGAAGAAGAAAAACTTTATAAAATTGGGTTGTCTGAATGTGCGTGGATGTAGTGCGGATGATAAGAAAGAGATGATTGCCGATGTTATGAATGAAAAGAAGTTGGATGTCCTGGCCCTAAGCGAAACAAAGCTGAAGGGGTAGGCGAGTTTCAGTGGGGAGAAATAAATGGGATTAAGTCAGGAGTATCTGAGAGATTAGAGCTAAGGAAGGGTAGCAATAATGTTGAAGGATCAGTTATGGAAGGAAAAGAGGGAATATAAATGTGTAAATTCAAGGATTATGTGGATTAAAATAAGGGTCGGATGCGAAAAGTGGGTCATAATAAGCGTGTATGCACCTGGAGAAGAGAGGAGTGTAGAGGAGAGAGAGATTTTGGGAGATGTTAAGCGAATGTATAGGAACTTTTGAACCAAATGAGAGAGTAATTGTGGTAGGGGACCTAAATGCTAAAGTGGGAGAAACATGCAGAGAGGGTGTAGTAGGTAAGTTTGGGGTGCCAGGTGTAAATGATAATGGGAGCCCTTTGATTGAACTTTGTATAGAAAGGGGTTTAGTTATAGGTAATACATATTTTAAGAAAAAGAGGATAAATAAGTATACAAGATATGATGTAGGGCGTAATGACAGTAGTTTGTTGGACTATGTATTGGTAGATAAAAGACTGTTGAGTAGACTTCAGGATGTGCATGTTTATAGAGGGGCTACAGATATATCAGATCACTTTTTAGTTATAGCTACAGTGGGAGTAAAAGGTAGATGGGATACAAGGAAAATAGAATCAGTAAGTAAAAGAGAGGTGAAGGTTTATAAACTAAAAGAGGAGGCAGTTAGGGTAAGATATAAACAACTATTGGAGGATAGATGGGCTAGTGAGAGTGTAGGCAATGGGGTCGAAAATGTATGGGGTAGATTTAAAAATGTAGTGTTAGAGTGTTCAGCAGAAGTTTGTGGTTACAGGCGAGTGGGTGCAGGAGGGAAGAGGAGCGATTGGTGGAATGATGATGTAAAGAGAGTAGTAAGGAGAAAAAGTTAGCATATGAGAGGTTTTTACAAAGTAGAAGTGATGCAAGGAGGGAAGAGTATATGGAGAGAAAAGAGAGGTTAAAAGAGTGGTGAAGCAATGTAAAAGAGAGCAGATGAGAGAGTGGGTGAGATGTTATCAGCAAATTTTGTTGAAAATAAGAAAAGTTTTGGAATGAGATTAATAAGTTGAGGAAGCCTAGAGAACAAATGGATTTGACAGTTAAAAATAGGAGAGGAGAGTTATTAAATGGAGATTAGAGGGATCGGAAGATGGAGAGAATATTTTGAGGATTTGTTAAATGTTGATGAAGACAGGAAGCTGTGATTTCGTGTGTAGGGCAAGGAGGAATAACATCTTGTAGGAGTGTGGAAGAGCCAGTTGTGGGTGTAGGGGAAGTTCGTGAGGCAGTGGGTAGAATGAAAGGGTAAGGCAGCTGGGATTGATGGGATAAAGATAGAAATGTTAAAGCAGTGGGGATATAATTTTGGAGTGGTTGGTGCTATTATTTAATAAATGTATGGAAGAGGGTAAGGACAGGATTGGCAGAGAGCGTGTATTGTCCTTGTATAAAGGCAAAGGGGACAAAAGAGAGTGCAAAATTATAGGAATAAGTCTGTTGAGTGTACCTGGTAAAGTGTATGGTAGAGTTATTATTGAAAGAATTAAGAGTAAAACAGAGCAGGATAGCAGATGAACAAGGGGCTTTAGGAAAGGTAGGGGTGTGTAGACCAAGTGTTTACAGTGAAACATATAGGTGAACAGTATTTGGATAAGGGTAAAGATGTTTTGTGGCATTTATGGATTTGGAAAAGGCGTATGATAGGGTAGATAGGGGGCAATGTGGCAGATGTTGCAGGTGTATGGAATAGGAGGAAGGTTACTGAAAGCAGTGAAGAGTTTTTATGAGGATAGTGAGGCTCAGGTTAGAGTGTGTAGGAGGAAGGGACTATTTCCCAGTAAAAGTGGGCCTTAGACAAGGATGTGTGATGTCACCGTGGTTGTTCAATATATTTATAGATGGGGTTGTAAGAGAAGTGAATGCGAGGGTCTTGGCAAGAGGTGTTGGGCTAAAAGATAAAGAAGCAAATACAAAGTGGGAGTTGTCACAGTTGCTTTTTGCTGATGACACTGTGCTTTTGGGAGATTCTGAAGAGAAGCTGCAGAGGTTGGTGGATGAATTTGGTAGGGTGTGTAAAAGAAGAAAATTGAAAGTGAATATAGGAAAGAGTAAGGTGATGAGGATAACAAAAAGAATAGGTGACGAAAGATTGGATATCAGATTGGAGGGAGAGAGTATGGAGGAGGTGAATGTATTCAGATATTTGGGAGTGGACATGTCGGCGGATGGGTCTATGAAGGATGAGGTGAATCATAGAATTGATGAGGGGAAAAGGGTGAGTGGAGCACTTCGAGTCTGTGGAGACAAAGAACCTTGTCTATGGAAGTAAAGAGGGAATGTATGAGAGTATAGTTATACCAACGCTCTTATATGGGTGTGAAGCATGGGTGATGAATGTTGCAACGAGGAGAAGGCTGGAGGCAGTGGAGATGTCATGTCTGAGGTCAATGTGTGGTGTGAATATAATGCAGAGAATTCGGAGTTTGGAAATTAGGAGGAGGTGCGGGATTACCAAAACGATTGTCCAGAGAGCTGAGGAGGGTTGTTGAGGTGGTTTGGACATGTAGAGAGAATGGAACGAGACAGAGTGACTTCGAGAGTGTATAAATCTGTAGTGGAGGGAAGGCGGGGTAGGGGTCGGCCTAGGAAAGGTTGGAGGGAGGGGGTAAAGGAAGTTTTGTGTGCGAGGGGCTTGGACTTCCAGCAAGCATGTGTGAGCGTATTTGATAGGAGTGAATGGAGGCATATGGTTTTTAATACTTGACGTGCTGTTGGAGTGTGAGCAAAGTAACATTTATGAAGGGATTCAGGGAAACCGGCAGGCCGGACTTGAGTTCTGGAGATGGGAAGTACAGTGCCCGGCACTCTGAAGGAGGGGTGTTAATGTTGCAGTTTTATAACTGTAGTGTAAAGCACCCTTCTGGCAAGACAGTGATGGAGTGAATGATGATGAAAGTTTTTCTTTTTCGGGCCACCCTGCCTTGGTGGGAATCGGCCGATGTGTTAATAAAAAAAAAATAAAAAAATATTTTCATGTGGGAATTTATAGAGAATGTCATGTTCAAGTTATTGCTGTGTGATGTCAGTTTGTGTGGTTATCTAATGTACAGTCATGTGTTATATCCTTTTGGGAGTTATTGTTAATGTTTTGGTTGTTATGTTTTTTGTAATATTACTCTGTATATGAAATATGTCTTTTAAATAAAAAAAATCAACAAACTCGTCCGTCTAAAACCATACCACCGGTGGGGTTCGAACCGCGGTCAGAGAGTCTCAAAACTCCAGACCGTCGTGTAAGCCACTGGGTCAGCTAGCTTCAATAAGATTAATCCAATTAAGTGTATTTCTACACCATAGGAAGGTTTGCAATCGTGTCATTATGATATCGTGAGTCGTCCGTCTAAATTGTGCTTCACGTGAGTAGATATCAATGATGAATGATGATTAGCAACCTGTCATCAGTCCACTTCATTTACAATATATTCGGTCACTCTTTCAAATAATTTTCATGGTTTTACAATATTGGATATAATATCCATACAGTAATTAAATTATATCTGCACTTATAAATCTACTTTCATATAGATATTCAAAGTACCGGCAATTAGTTTTGTGAACCAATCACCATCGTCGTTACTGTTTACCATGTCTGAGTTGCCAGGAGTCACCGCAGTTTCAGGACTGCGGTCCCTGTACGTCATCTTCCCAGATATCAATTAATTGATTTAATTAAAACGAACTTGGCAAGGATGTTGATACTTATCTTTATCTCCCATTAGATAACCAACATTTTGAACATCGACTTTGATAATTTCACCATTCATTATTATTTACTTTAGATCTCTTCACACTTGATTCTATCAATTCTTTTATTTCAGCTTCATTTAACATCATTTCGATCCAAAGGAATTCGACTGATTTTTTGTGAATAATTTGGCGCTTGCTTCCTACAGCACAGATGTCGATGTTTGGTGTCTAAACACTATGGACTGGTTTTGATCCATTATATTCCTCTGCCACACCTCTTTCGTTTCATGGAACCCGTCATCAGATGTTTTCTACTGCAAGATGACTTATTTGATAAAGTTATAGATTTGCCACAAATTCTTGTATCATCGTTCTCACCAAATTCTTCACCTGTATTCATAAAATTCTTTGGGTTCTTTTGACGGAGTTCATCATCTACGATTGTTATTGTTTTATCACCGGATAAAGAAATGTCAATGATCTTACTGTTAATTAATCATCATTTTACGAAGAATTCAGGGCTTTGTGTACATAATATTGCTGCCAAATAATGCAAAGCCCGATATGCATTACATAATAAGTGGCTTTCGTTTGTACTTAACACTGTGTTAGTTCACTTAATTCACTTAAACTACGTTACTTGTTGGGTATAAAGAAACAATTATTATTTCTTTTGCTTGAGTACATAAAGACATCAAATAAATCATTATATTTCATGTAATAACTAAGACAGGATAAAATATTTGGTTGGGTATTTACACGATGCCATCGTGGAAATTCTTGAGAAAAGTTGTCATGGCCAGAAAAACTTCTGGGGATTTTTCACATCAGAACTCAAATGACAAATTTACAAAAAAAAAAAATCGACTTTCCCTTTTTTTCATGATACAGCTATAAATGTGCTCTAATGATCCTGAGCTAAAATATATGATAATGTTTTTGGCTGAACACGAAAAGGTTTTTGTAGATAGCTAGCATGTCATTCCAATTGATTTCCTATGTGTTTAGTGCACGGTTTAATCTCTCTCTCTCTCTCTCTCTCTCTCTCTCTCTCTCTCTCTCTCTCTCTCTCTCTCTTCTCTTCTCTCTCTCTCTCTCTCTCTTCTCTCCCCCCCCCCCTCTCTCTCTCTCTCTCACTGGTTCCACCTAGTACTTACTGGTATCCAGTGGGTTCTCTTCATCGGTGGGTGTTGAAGCACTGAAACTTAACATAGGGAGAATGTGGCCGTGATGAGTGCGCCCATGGTGACTCTGGTGGGTGGTGTGGACATTGGCATGGGTGCTAGTTTGTGCATGGGAATGGGTATGAGTATTAGTTTGTGCATGGGTGTGGGCTGGGGTGTTGGTTTGGGCATGGGTGTGGGCTGGGGTGTTGGTTTGGGCGTGGGAGCGGGGAGCGTCCTCCTCGCGCTGCCCGTTGACCACAGTCGACATGGCGTCCTGAAAGCAAGAATAAGGGAGTCACTAAAAATGGTAAAAAAAATGCAATGTTTGTTTATATTATGTTGTGATTTTTAAGACATATTTGCCGATCTGGCTTAATCTGCAAGCACGTGGTTCTGATGACAGAACCCATCTTGAACACGTGGTTCTGATGACAGAACCCATCTTGAACACGTGGTTCTGATGGCAGAACCCATCTTGAACACGTGGTTCTGATGGCAGAACCCATCTTAAACACGTGGTTCTGATGACAGAACCCATCTTGAACACGTGGTTCTGATGACAGAACCCATCTTGAACACGTGGTTCTGATGACAGAACCCATCTTGAACACGTAGTTCTGATGACAGAACCCATCTTGAACACGTGGTTCTGATGGCAGAACCCATCTTGAACACGTGATTCTGATGGCAGAGACCATCTTGAACACGTGGTTCTGATGGCAGAACCCATCTTGAACACGTGGTTCTGATGGCAGAACCCATCTTAAACACGTGGTTCTGATGACAGAACCCATCTTGAACACGTGGTTCTGATGACAGAACCCATCTTGAACACGTGGTTCTGATGACAGAACCCATCTTGAACACGTAGTTCTGATGACAGAACCCATCTTGAACACGTGGTTCTGATGGCAGAACCCATCTTGAACACGTGATTCTGATGGCAGAGACCATCTTGAACACGTGGTTCTGATGGCAGAACCCATCTTGAACACGTCGTTCTGATGACAGAACCCATCTTGAACACGTGATTCTGATGGCAGAACCCATCTTGAACACGTGGTTCTGATGGCAGAACCCATCTTGAACACGTGGTTCTGATAGCAGAACCCATCTTGAACACGTGGTTCTGATGGCAGAACCCATCTTGAACACGTGGTTCTGATGGCAGAACCCATCTTGAACACGTGGTTCAGATGACAACCCATCTTGAACATCTGGTTCTGATGACAGAACCCATCTTGAACACGTGGTTCAGATGACAACCCATCTTGAACATCTGGTTCTGATGACAGAACCCATCCTGAACACGTGGTTCTGATGACAGAACCCATCTTGAACACGTGGTTCTGAAGACAGAACCCATCTTGAACACGTGGTTCTGATGACAGAACCCATCTTGAACACGTGGTTCTGATGACAGAACCCATCTTGAACACGTGGTTCTGATGACAGAACCCATCTTGAACACGTGGTTCAGATGACAACCTATCTTGAACATTTGGTTCTGATGACAGAACCCATCTTGAACACGTGGTTCAGATGACAACCCATCTTGAACACGTGGTTCTGAAGACAGAACCCATCTTGAACACGTGGTTCTGATGGCAGAACCCATCTTGAACACGTGGTTCTGATGGCAGAACCCATCTTGAACACGTGGTTCTGAAGACAGAACCCATCTTGAAGAACAAGCTTATATTGGGACTTTTGCAATACAATGAGAACATTTTCTTCAATATAGTTTATTAAAACAATATTTTGATCCAAATATAGTTTTACCAAACTTGTAGAGTGTAAATTCATTGTTGCCAGAACCTACCAAAAACTTTTCTCATCATCACAATCAGAGGTCCGGAGTTTGAATCCCTGGTACGGCTGGAAAACATTAGGCACGTGCTTACAAAAAGACACCTGCTATCTATGTTCACCCATTAGTAAAATAGGTACCTGGGTGTTAGTTGACTGGTGTGGGTCGCATCCTGGGCCAAAACTGACTTATTTTGCGGGAAATGCTCAGCATTAGAAGGGACTTCCTACATAGTAGTATGTCATTGATGTCAGCTATGGTCTGTATACCTTGTACATGTACTTGTAGTAAATAAAGATATTATATTATTATTATTATTATTATTATTATTATTATTATTATTATAATTATTATTATTATTATTATTATCAATATTATTATTATTATTATTATCAATATTATTATTATTATTATTATCAATATTATTTTTATTATTATTATTATTATTATTATCATTATTATTATTATTATTATAATTATTATTATTATTATTATTATTATCATTATTATTATTATTACTATTATTATTATTATTATTATTATTATTATTATTATTATTATTATTATTATTATTATTATTATTATTATTATTATTATTATTATTATTATTATCTCAAATAACCCGCACATACGATACTGAAACTTATACGACGTTTCGTTCTTACTACGATCTTTAACTAGTTAGTGGTCCAAGTTGGACCAAAACATCGTAATAGGTTTGAATTCAATCTTCGGGTTATTTGTATATTGTTCCAGTCACGGTATTGTGCCGTTTTATTCTCTGTTATATCTTACTAAAGCTAATTCATATTAAATAAATTTAGGTTGATACCTAAACTAAAAGAGTAGGATGTAGATTGATTTAGGCTAGGTTACGTAAGCTTTAAATTGGATTAACTCAAGTTAGACGAGGTTAGGCTAGGTTACGTAAGCTTTAAATTGGATTAACTCAAGTTAGAAGAGGTTAGGCTAGTTTACGTTAGCTTTAAATTGGATTAACTTAAGTTAGACGAGGTTAGGCTAGGTTACGTAAGCTTTAAATTGGATTAACTTAAGTTAGAGGAGGTTAGGTAAATCATTGCTCATTGTTACATGGCTTGAACAAAGGCCTTGTGGCTCTAATACTCTCCACATGCCCTCATCTTTGCCAAGAGATACTAAGAGCAAGAGCTACTAAGAGCAAGAGATACTAAGAGCAAGAGATACTAAGAGTCGTCCTGTCACTCCTACCTGCAGATCCCATTTTGTGTATTAATCTAAGGCAATAACACCTACTTCAGCCTTCAACTTCTTACCTCTTGACTCTTTATTTGAGCATTTTTTTGGGCGGGTTTCGAGAGTTTTTCTATTATCGTGGCCCGGCCTTGGACCAAGGCTTACCTAGTTAACCTGGCTGTTGCTGCTGGCTACCTGATGACATACATATCCATCACAGCCTGGTTGATCAGACACATGGCTGAGATACTCATCAATCTTCCTCTTGAAGACCTGTGCACTTGTTGCGGCAGAGTTACTGATAACTTCTGGTAGAATGCTGAATAGTCTTTGTCCACGGATGTTGATACCATTTCTCTTATTGTGCCCAACGCACCCCTTATGGTAGTGCGCATTTTTGGGACAAATCCCTCAAATATTCTCTTCTCTTTCAGCGAGAATATATTTAGGACTCTGTGACGTTCCCAGTAATTTAAATGATTTATTGACTATAAATGCCGTAAATGATCTTTGTATCTATACATGAATGGTATACAATACCGACACGATGAAAATTAGACACATGTGTAACATCTGCGTGTCTTTATTGTAGACGTTTCGCCCTCCAGTGGTTTTATCAATACAAATTCAAGGACTTAATTGAAAGACAGTAGAACTATATACAAAAGATGAGGTAGTCAGTCCCTCAGCCTTGGAGTTGGTGTTAAGAGCACCGTAGTCGTGAAGATTCTGGCGCTTGTATACTTGTAAGGGACGGGTAGCAGACGAGGGCATAGTCATACCCAAGGGACGGGTTAGTAATAGTAGTAGTGAAGAAGGTTGTGTAATATCCTCTGAACCAAGATTCCATGATGTTGCAGTGTCAGACACTGCAACATCATGATGTTGCGAAACGTCTACAATAAAGATACCAAGATGTTGCACATGTGTCTAATTTGAACTTTGCATCTGCTTCAACTGAGCTATCTCACTCGCCTTGAACGAGACCTCACCCCTGAACAATATTTTAAGTGAGAGACCACAAGCAATTTGAATATGATCACCACTGACACTATTTCAATTGTTATGAAAGTTCTCGTTATCTATCCCGTTGTTTTCCTTGCCTTTGTGGCATTTGCCTTGTTGTGTTCTTTCAAAGAAAGTCCAGCTAACATTATTACACCAAGGTCTGACACAATATCTTTTAGTTCAATTTGGTGATCTTACGTTTTCTACAGTGTTCCTTTTGAGTTCTTTATTCTTTTAATGTCTTAGCAGATGCAACATGACACCGTTGATCATATTTATCACTGCCTCCTGGAAAACGTTGATATTTTCTTGTAATTTTTCAATGTCTTCTACGTAAGTAATTTCGAAGCTTATTTTGTCAGAAAGGTGAATATATATTTGATTACTTTCCCCATTACACTATCACCCTCATGTTACGTACAATTACCCCATGATGAAAGCCTTTCAAAAATCAGTGAATATTACATTTACATTTAGGTTTTCTTCTCACGTCTCCTTAATTGCTTCAGCAACAGATAAGTTCACTTCTGATCGTAACGCCAACGCTAAGGAGAGTAAAGTTGAACCAGGTTGCAAAGTAATGTTGCAAAATCCTACGCACATCCCAGGTGTTGGTCCTGACCGTGTCCTCCGACAGTTCCGCGGCAACAAGTTCAAGGTGAGGGAGATTGTCACAGGAATGATCAAGGAAGCTCACCTTGACCACATGAAGTACATTGACAATGTACAAGCCGAGGTTGTACAGTAATGTAAGGATCCATGCCTATGGCCTGAGACTCAGGACAGCAGTACATTTAAGAACATAAGAACGAAGGAACAGTGCAGCAGGCCTACTGACCCATGCGAGGCAGTCCCATGTCACTTCCCGGCTTAGACCAATGACAACCTAGTCAGGTCACTTCCAAGGAAGGAGCAGGCATAAATCCTAGTAGCACAAGCTAGTCAGGCTCAATTCACACCTACCTACACCCACTCATATATTTACCTAACCTATTTTTAAAACTACACAATCGTACCTGTCGACTTGTCCGACGCCTATGCTAACTACACAAACCGTCTTCTCGCTGAAATGGGGATTAATGCTCACACACTGTATAGTTAGTCATAACTGCGGAGTCAGGGTGGACAACACCATGTATATATGTTATAGAAGGGTACCCGTAGTATTGTTATAATAAGTCTCCTTGGGAATAATGTCATTGCAAGTATATGCACGCGGAGTGTATTTTAAGGTCTGTATTTAAAGTCAGGGCAGTGCCACCCTCTTATGTCACACGTCACACCCTAGGAAATGCTACTGCCAGTCATTGTTTGCAGATGTGAGGATGGTACAGTGTCCCCAGATGTGCAGTCAAGCTTAATGTCAAAGCCCTGCGAACAACCTGTTCATAGGAGATTTTAAGTTCCAGTACAGGCGTCTCCTGGCTCCATCCTCAGTTACGCTGTTTGAGCACGCCAATTTTCTCTTCCCCCAGAGTGGGAGAGTATTTGAGGCCTACTAGAATTATGTCAATTTTGATTTTGGGGTGAGCGAAAGCCAGTCCTGCCGGGATTAATTCATTTTTTTTCCCCTTTCTGCCCACCTGCAGTATCGTGTCGAGACAACATGAGGTGCGCAGCCGAGCGAATGTAGACAGCCTATGCTGTCCGCCCAGTTGAATTTATAATTCACGGGGCCATAGGGCTGACATCTGGTGGCATAGGCTGGGCACCTGAGTCTGCCCCACCATGATCCTTTCTCACTTGACAGCCTCTTCTTCTAGGATCAACATCTCCCCTCCGCGGCCTGACTTTCGGCCAAACCCTCACTCTGCCCACTGTGAACCAATTTTATTATTCAATTAATCCGAAACTAGTCAACAGGAAGTATTTCCTTCCACCTCCGACATTACCAACAAGTAATCGATAATTAAGACTCAGCACCTATACCCGTAAAGCTCTGTGAAAACACTAGGAGAGTTGTCAAATGTGCCAGCTATAAATGACCATAATGAAAATCCGTTTAGTCTGCAGAACAAGTAACAGACGAAGTCACACTTGGATTGCGTGCAATCTCTGTGGTAATTGGTCCCATGGGTCATGCAGGAACTTTAAACCAGCAACCTGTATTGATATAAAATCAGGAAAATGATTTTGGGTCTGCTCAAGCGAGATACACCAGTCTACCTGGAGTCTACCTAGAGGGTATTCCGAGGATCAACGACCCTGCGGCCCGGTCCACGACCAGGCCTCCTGGTGGATCAGAGCCTGATCAACCAGGCTGTTACTGCATTCCGGCACCGACTTTAAGTATCTGTCCAGCTCCCTCTTGAAGGCAGCCAGGGGTCTATTGGTAATTTCCCTTATGCATGGTTGGGGCTGTTGAACAGTCTTGGACCCCGGACACTAATGATGTCTTCTCTTAGTGTACTAATGGCACCCCTACTTTTCACTGGGGGAATTTTGCACCTCCTGCCCAGTCTTTTACTTTTGTAGGGAGTGATTTCTGTGTGCAGATTCGGGACCATTCCTTCTAGGGTTTTCCAAGTGTAGATTATGATTTATCTCTCTCGCCTGCATTCCAGCGAGTACAAGTAGAAAATTACATCTATATTAAACGACAAGAACACCAATAAAACATCATTCTTAGAAAACGTGATAGCCTGGTATAACTGTTGGGAAAATAAAATGGGTGGCTCGGATGGTGTTGTCCTGGAGGACAGTGCACCAAATGGAGATAGTGACCTTGATGCTGAAACATGTAAAGACAACGTTATATAATTTCCAGAGGTACAAAGTAGCAATACTGATGGAGATGGGACAAAAGTGGATGATTCCTCGGGGAATAGTGTTGACACATTACCAGTAAAAACTGGTGGAAGCTCTGATGTCCATACTGGGGAGGTAGGTAGTGGGGAAACAGTAAACAATGCACCAGTAGGGAACACAGCCACAAAAAAACCTGGTGAACAAAAATCCAATCTACGCAAATTCTATGCCTTATGTATCTGCAGGCATGGAATATCTCGATGAACAGGTGGGACATGCACTTTTGACCATCCCAAGAAATGCCGCACCCACATGACAACAGGTGGGTGTAACTCTTCTTCTTCTAACTTATTTCACCCTGAAATGTGTCACTCGTCAGTCCAGGAAAGACACACCATCTGAAGGGGACAAGAAGATATAGATCACCCAGACTATGGGAAACAAAAGAAGGGAGCCAAATCTCTCCAGTGAGGAGTTTTTTTAGTGCCAGGAATGGAAAAAGACTGGCAAGAAATGACAGAAATCCTACACCAACTGAAAACACTTCTGGAGTGGAGGATCAGTCATTAGCCTCCACTCCAGAACAACAGATATTAATGCCAGCAAACAAAGCACCCCCCCCTCCCTAAATTTCATCAATATAACGACATTTATCTTTGCAAACATACAGGGTCTAAAGCCATGAACAAACAACAAAATACATTACATCAAGGGACTGCTCACGGAGTCAAATGCAATGATTGTGGCTTTCACAGAGACACATAAAGGATCATTTTGACAACGAAATATTGATCCCAGGTTATAAGCTATTCAGATGCGACAGAGTAAACAGGCAACAAGGGGAAGTTGGACTGTACTCACAGAGTCGCTCATTTGCTCAGAACTACTAAACACCTCAAATGATGTAGTTGAAATTTTGGCGGTAAATATTGAAAAACAAAACCTTGTCATTGTGGTTGTATACAAGCCTCCGGTTGCAATTTCCCAGTTGTTCCAAGAAGAGCTTTTGCAAATTGACCACTGTCTCGAAAATCTCCCAACTCCTGCCCTAAACAACTTGAGACACCTAAAATGGAGGAGTGTAGCAAATAATATTTTAGCAGAGATCATCCCAGGAGGCAGCACAGATAAACATTTACTCACACTCACGAGCTATTAAATCTCTGCACCAAATTCACCTTAAACCAGCAAATAATAGAGCCTACAAGACTAGAAAATACACTGGATTTCATCTGATATGTAATATAACCGTATAAAAGAAATAAACTCAGATCACAACATAATAGAGGTACAGACATGTATGCACAGAGCTCCTGACCAGCAAAATGTGATCAGTTATGAAGGTGACTTCACAAAAGTCAACAATGTCCTTAATGAAACAAGCTGGGAAGATATCCTAAACAACACGGATCCGAACCTTTGCCTAGAAAAAAATTAACTTTGTGGCACTTAAGGTCTGCTCAAGGCACAGTCGAACATAAAGAATCACAGAGCTGCTGAGAGGGGCCAGTATATCTGAAATACGAAGGGAGGCACTGGTCAGAGAAATAACAAATGTCGAACTTAAGCTTAAGGAATCTTACATGAGACAAGAATCTCAGGAAGAACTTAAAGCCATAAAGGAAATTTAAAGAAACCAAAAATACTTCTTCTCTTATACCAAATCTAAGGGGAAAACAGCATCCAGTATAGGACCCCTGCTTAGACGAGATGGGACCTACACAGATGACTGCAAAGAAATGAGATACTAAAGTCCCAATATGACTCAATGTTCAGCGAGCTGTTAACCAGACTCAGGGTCAACAATCTAAATGAATTTTTTATGTCTGAGACTCAAAATTTGGTCATTTATAAAAAAATCTCTGATATTATCCTAACACCACAAGACTTTGAAAAGGCAATTAATTACTGTCCCAGACCCAGACTCTTGGAACTCCGTGTTCATGAAGAACTGCAAGAAGCCCCTGTCAAGAGCCTTCAGCATTCTATGAGAGGGAGCATGGACACGGGTCATCCCACAGTCACTAAAAACAACAGACATAGCCCCACTACACAAAGGTGGCAGAAAATCAATTGCAAAAAACTACGGACTGATAACGCTTACAAGATCGCCACCCACCTAAACACCCATCAGTTACACAACCCAGGGCAACATGGGTTTAGAGCAGGTCGCTCCTGCCTCTCCTAGCTACTGGACCACTATGGCAAGGTCCTGGATGCTACAAAGGATAAACAAAATGCAGATGTAGTATACACAGACTCTGTGAAAACCTTCGACAAGTGCGGCCATGGTGTAATAGCGCACATAATGATTGATAAAAGAATAACAGGAAAAGTTGGTAGATGGATCTATAATTTCCAAACAAACAGAACACAAAGAGTAATAGTATGCAGAGTAAAGTCTGAGGCAGCTACACTGAAAAGCTCTGTTCCACAAGGCACAGTACTTGCTCCCATCCTGTTCCTCATCCTCATATCTGATATAGACAGATATTAGCCATAGCTCCGTGTCTTCCTTTGTGGATGACACCCGAATTGCCATGACAGTGACCTCCATCGAAGACACTGCAAGACTCCAAGCGGACATCAACCAAATCTTTAAATGGGCCACAAAAAATAATGTGAAGTTCAAAGAAGAGAAATTTCAACTACTCAGATATGGATAACTTGAGCAAATTAAAACTGTATCAGGATATACAACAAATTCTAACCACACAATAGAGCTAAAAACTAATGTGAAGGACCTGGGAGTTATAATGTCACAAGATCTCACCTTCAAAGACCACAACAACGTATCTACCTCATCTGCTAGAAAAATGACAGGATGGATAATGAGAACCTTCAAAACTAGGAACGCCAAGCCCATGATGATTCTCTTCAAATCGCTTGTTCTCTCTAAGCTGGAATACTGCAGTACACTTAACTGCCCCCTTCAAGGTAAGCAAAATTGCTCACCTGGAGAATGTACAGAGAACTTTCATGGCACACATTGGTACGATAAAGCACCTACATTACTGGGAACAGTTGAAGACCCTTGAATTGTATTCCCAGGAATACAGGCGAGAAAGATACATGATAATATACGCTTGGAAAATCCTAGAGGGATTCGTACCAAACTCCCTACGAAAGCAGAAGACTCGGCAGGAGATGCATCATTCCTCCAATGAAAAGCAGGGGCGCCACGAGTACACTGAGAGACAACACAATAAGTGCCAGGGACCCACGACTGTTCAACTGCCACCCAGGATACGTAAGGGGGATTACCAATAGACCCCTGGCTGTCTTCAAGAAGGCGCTGGACAGGCACCTAAAGTCAGTACCTGATCAGCGGGTTGTGGTTAATACGTCGACTTACGTGCGGCCAGCAGTAACAGCCTAGTTGATCAGACTCTGATCCACCATGAGGTCTGAGACCAGACCTCACGGTGCTATCGCCCTCGGGGGGCGTTGACCCCCGAAACCCTCTCCAGGTATACTCCAGGTGTTATGTGCTCAGCTTCTCTAAACACTAGTGAAAGTTTGGTGTTCTCATGACCTGTTTTCAAAGGTTTATCTGTTTTTCTTTTTAATTTCATCCCAGACAATTCTCTAAACATCGCTTCACGTACAATACTGCAGGAGCCTCCGCCCCTAAATGTAGACAAGTTTGTACTTCTATAACTTGTAATCAGAGTGTATCATAACTTGTAATCAGAGTGTATCATAACTTGTAATCAGAGTGTATCATAACTTGTAATCAGAGTGTATCATAACTTGTAATCAGAGTGTATCATAACTTGTAATCAGAGTGTATCATAACTTGTAATCAGAGTGTATCATAACTTTTGAATCAGAGTGTATCATAACTTGTAATCAGAGTGTATCATAACTTGTAATCAGAGTGTATCATAACTTGTAATCAGAGTGTATCATAACTTGTAATCAGAGTGTATCATAACTTGTAATCAGAGTGTATCATAACTTGTAATCAGAGTGTATCATAACTTGTAATCAGAGTGTATCATAACTTGTAATCAGAGTGTATCATAACTTGTAATCAGAGTGTATCATAACTTGTAATCAGAGTGTATCATAACTTGTAATCAGAGTGTATCATAACTTGTAATCAGAGTGTATCATAACTTGTAATCAGAGTGTATCATAACTTGTAATCAGAGTGTATCATAACTTGTAATCAGAGTGTATCATAACTTGTAATCAGAGTGTATCATAACTTGTAATCAGAGTGTATCATATTTGTTATTATGGATCTGATTAGTTCCTCTTTGTTTGTACAGACCAAATCCAGTATATCTTTAATTCTAGTGGGTTTTGTAATGTGTTGGGTCAAAGCAACATCATTAACACTCTGGTTTGTACAGTTGAGGGAAAAGTTTCCAGACACATTTTGCTGAGCAGAAGTGATATCTGACAACTCAGTGTTGTTGCTAATGTGACAAGTAGTGTGTTTGGCCTGGGTATGTGTGGAACCCGTTCACTGTGTTTCACTGCCATGTGTTTCTATATCTGTTAAATGTTCCTTTAATTGCATTTTATACTATGTGTTCGGCCTCTGAATATGTTGTTCTCTCTACGTGGCATTCTGGGATTCTAGTGATGATCTTGACATGTCTAGGTGACAATACTTGTAGTTTTCACTAAAGTGGAATATTGGAACACCTGATATCTATAGTATAGTGTCTGTATGTAGATGAATGGTTCAGAGAACCGACAAGTTGATAAATTAGACACATGTACAACACTCAGGTATCTTTAATGAGGAAACGTTTCGCCACACAGTGGCTTCATCAGTCCATACAAAGGAGAATCATGAAGAACAGGAGGTGTTTGAGGTAATCAGACCTTCAGACTTGAGTCTATGTAATCAGTCCATCAATCTTGAAAATAACGATGGACTGATTACATCGACTCAAAACTGAGGGACTGATTACCTCAAACTCCTCCTGTTCTTCACCATTCTCCTTTGTATGGACTGATGAAGTCACTGTGTGGTGAAACGTTTCCTCATTAAAGATACCCAAGTGTTGCAAATGTGTCTAATTTATCAACTAGTATCTACATAATAATTCATTCCTATTTTTTCCTGTAACATTCACTTTCGTTAACTTCAGTATATCCTGTGTATTCCTGATTACCTGGAATTCGATATACCTTTTGTATTAAAAGAACGGAAGGAAGTGGCTGCTGGAGACTATACTGACGAGTGTTACTAATTCTACAATACTGGGTGTTGGTTTGGTAAGGTTTGTCAAGAAACAGGACAAGTGTTTCCTAACGCGGGTCAGATGATGACCCGCAGCTGGAGCTTTTGGTCATCTGACAGAGGCCTTCCGCTGGCTTAGAGGTCCACCCTTTAAAAATGATGGTTATAGTTATAATAATACTGAGTGTGGTAACTTTTTGCCTTATAATTCTTTGTTCCTCATAAAGTGTACGATTGTCTTTGTTATTCCAAAATTTATGATTTTCTTTAATTTGATAATCTATATTTCTATATTTTTTGTTATAAGTTTTGAAAGCTTATAAAAAAAATATAGAAATATATATATCGTGCCGAATAGGTAAAATGCTCTTTTTGCCGAATAAATCAAGCGGAAATTTGTGTATGCAATATTTTCGAAAACAATCGTTCTGAATTTAACGAAAAAAAAATATTTCCTTGTGTTTGTTTATTATTAAATTAATGTAAACTTATCTAAAGTATATGTAGTTGGATAAGGGTAAATTAAATTGCGCTTGTTATAAGGTTAGGTAAGTTTTCTAAGGACCTTTTGGTACAAAATCAATATTTTTTTACATTAACATAAATGAAGAAATACATCTTTAAACGTTTAAGACAAAATTTTAGACAGGATTAAATTTTCTATGAGTTTTTGCTAAATGACCAATTTTACTTATTCGGCACGACATATATATATATATATATATTATATATATATATATATATATATATATATATATATATATATATATATATATATATATATATATATATGTCGTGCCGATTAGGTAAAACTGGTCAATTAGCAAGAACTCATCTAAAATTAAGTCATTTCTAAAATTTTCTTATACGTTTAAAGATATATTTTTTCATCTATGTTAATGTAAGAATTTATAATTTTGTACCAAGAGAAACTTTGAAAACCTACCTAACCTTATTACAACAAGCGCAATTTAATTTAGCCTAACCCAACTAAATATATTTTAGATACGTTAACATTAATTTAATAATAAACAAACACAATGAAATATATTTTTTCGTTATGTTCAGAATGATTTTGGCGAAATTATTGCATACACAAATTTTCACTTGTCTTATATGGGTAGGCAATTAACCCAAAATTCGCAATTTACCAATCGATTTTACAAATCGAGACATATATATATAATAATAATAATAATAATAAAGTGTTGTATCTCTCTCGCAACGTATATATATATATATATATATATATATATATATATATATATATATATATATATATATATATATATATATATATATATATATATATCATTCTACTCCCCATGTTTGTTTGCATCTTGTATCGTATCAATAACAACACTGCGACTAGCCAAGAATTCGAACCCATGCTGTTTTGGCCCTCCTCATGGTGAGCGAAAACACATGACGCTCTAACCCATAGGGCCATGCAATCCTACAAAAACTGACGCACCCAGCCAAGCTATGTGTTTTACCATCATCCGAGGACATACTGTGGTGCTGGTGCCTCTGAGCTAATGTCATTCTCCTCCCTTGTTTGGTGTACTAGATCAACGAGCAGTATTTTGTATTATTGTAACCATGAACGAGTGGTATTGATCAATAACAACACTGCGACTAGCCAAGGATTCTATCCCAGCCACGGGTGGAATCGTAGATTATGCTTACTTACACCTGCTGCCTATGTACACCTAGCAAAAGGTAGGTACCTGATTGTTGGTCAACACATGTGTGAGGCATCACAAGGGGTGGTACAGCATACCCTAGATAAACCTAAGCCTTGAAATGGCCTGACGATGGATAACAGTTCCTTGTCTGTAAAATAAATCTGTGTAAATATATATATATTGTGGACTGAAAGCTTGTAACTTACGTATTACATGGAGGCTTTTTTGCATTTTCCTACAGAAGAATTTAGAACAATTAATATACTGGTCTTCATAATATTTAGTATGTCATACGATTAGCTTCAGGGAGGGGCTACGTTTTATAGGAGTGATAAAAAAGGAACATTGAAAAATTATGGAAAAAAATGTTTTCTTACCGAAAAATAGTGCATAATTCTGGCAACATATTGATGTAAACAGCTTGTTTATATCATATTTTTAAGTATGTTTTTCCTTTAATGTAATTGTTTGGTTCTTGCTGTCAAAAAAAAAAAGAGACATGACGGCAATTAGTGTTTCTCTCTCTCTCTCTCTCTCTCTCTCTCTCTCTCTCTCTCTCTCTCTCTCTCTCTCTCTCTCCAAAAATTACGATTTTTATGATTGTTTCCTTCAAAATACACTATATAGCAACATCTTTGAGGACTCCCTTCATGTGCAGGGACTCATGACAGCTGAGTCGCCTCTGAGGTGTCAATAAGTGTTGGCGTGTGCAATACACTGAGATGTGGCGCCGTAACCATAGAGTTTTGCAGAAAACAATATAGGAATAACTCAGAAATAAGTTATTGACATTGTGTTTTTTTTTTTTTTTTTTTGCAAAAAGTATTCATTGGAGTGTCATGAATTTTGCACACGTTATTGAGTAATGATGGTTCTACTAGCATGTAGAGGGGATTTGCCATATTTTTTACCGCTTTGTTTTTATTGATTTTTTTCTCACCAAAAAATCCTTAAAAAAATCAATGAACTTCAACATATTTTATTATGGAATCTATTTGACATTTTCGCTCAAACGGGTTATTATCAAGATTATTTATCCCTTATCTTTCATCTGATGTCAACTACAGCATTGTACATCTTACCAATTTTGTAGAAAAGGGAGACTTTTATGACCTATAGAATTGGGCACTATTTATTTTTTTCTATCTTTTAAGGCAAAAAGTCACTACAAACACAGTGTGTAGGTTTCAAAGGCTATTTAATCACTGTAAAAATTTCATTGAAACTGGACCAGAAATAATAAAAACATCTCTCTGACTGGCCCCTCCCTTCAACTCTTCACTGCTCATAACTTGATAAACAAATTATAAGCAGCTTTTAACTTAATATACTAATATTTTTAGAATGATTGTCTCTATGAGATAATTAGAGAAACCTTCTTCAATTTGGCTTCAAAGATTGTGTTTCTTAGTGGAAAGGTTGAATTAGTTTTGGACTCTACGAACTTGTATTGCCATTTTACTGGGAAAATTTGGATATCATTGTATACATAATAACTTATCAATGTGTCTTCTGATGCACTTTAAATTTTCAAAGCTAATAATGTATAAGATGCTTATGGCACTTTCTGAACTATTTCCATCGCTTATAGTGACTTGGATTAACGCAGTAAGGGGTCACTGTCTCTGACAACGCTACCACCTAAATACATCTAGCTACTGCAATGTTGAACAAAATACATCTAGTTGCTACAATGTTGAACAAAATACATCTAGTTGCTACAATGTTGAACAAAATACATCTAGTTGCTACAATGTTGAACAAAATACATCTAGTTGCTACAATGTTGAACAAAATACATCTAGCTGCTACAATGTTGAACAAAATACATCTAGTTGCTACAATGTTGAACAAAATACATCTAGTTGCTACAATGTTGAACAAAATACATCTAGCTGCTACAGTGTTGAACAAAATACATCTAGTTGCTACAATGTTGAACAAAATACATCTAGTTGCTACAATGTTGAACAAAATACATCTAGCTGCTACAATGTTGAACAAAATACATCTAGCTGCTACAAGGTTGAACAAAATACATCTAGCTGCTACAGTGTTGAACAAAATACATCTAGTTGCTACAATGTTGAACAAAATACATCTAGTTGCTACAATGTTGAACAAAATACATCTAGCTGCTACAATGTTGAACAAAATACATCTAGCTGCTACAATGTTGAACAAAATACATCTAGCTGCTACAATGTTGAACAAAATACATCTAGCTGCTACAATGTTGAACAAAATACATCTTAGCTGCTACAATGTTGAACAAAATACATCTAGCTGCTACAATGTTGAACAAAATACATCTAGTTGCTACAATGTTGAACAAAATAAATCTAGTTGCTACAATGTTGAACAAAATACATCTAGTTGCTACAATGTTGAACAAAATACATCTAGTTGCTATAATGTTCATCTGTGTGCAGGTGAAGGTCAGGTGAAGCATACAAAGAACTAAGAGATGACTGATAAAATCATTCAAAAATATATATACTAGACTTTCGACAAAGTAAACTTAGAGATTATAACAAGGCTAAATGAACATATTTTCGCTGATTGATAAGATAGACAGAGAATATGTGAGTGGTATATATTTAATGTGATTATTTTTACATCAGTGGAATCAAAGCGTTTGGGTAAGAATAACAACGTGTTTATCTATGAGTCTCGCCAAATTTCATATATCATAAACGGAAGGATTTGCATGAAGGGAAATTGAGCGTTGCTTTGTGGGGCTTGTGTCAACATCCCTAGTAGAGATGTTATTGATTTTTTTTCTTCTCTCTCTCTCTCTCACTCTCTCTCTCTCTCTCTCTCTCTCTCTCTCTCTCCTCTCTCTCTCTCTCTCTCTCTCTCTTATATATATATATATATATATATATATATATATATATATATATATATATATATATATATATGCTAGGAATTCGCAAGAGCAGGCGAAATATTCACAAACACTGATCTTGCCGACGGAGACTCACCTCGAACTGTACAGGAACGCAGTGCTTACGACCGTACCACCTGGACAATACATTGGCATCCAGCTTTCCTGACGTATTCCAGGCAGCCAGCTCAGGCAGGAAGGCTACAGCTTTTCACTCATCCCTGCATGATCGACACACTAGAGATTTTACAGCTAGGAATTCGCAAGAGCAGGCGAAATATTCAAACACTGATCTCTGCACGGAGACTCGACCTACGAACCTTGGAAGGAACGCAGTGCTTACCGACCGTACCACACTGGACAATACCTTGGCATCCAGCTTTCGCTAGACGTATTTCAAGGCAGCCAGCTTTCAGGCAGGTATCAGCCAAGGTATTGTCCAGTGTGGTACGGTCGGTAAAGCACTGCGTTCCTGTCACAAGGTTTGTAGGGTCGAGTCTCCGTCGGCCAGAGATCAGTGTTTGTGAATATTTCGCCTGCTCTTGCGAATTCCTAGCATTGTAAAAATCTCTAGTTGTGTCGATGCATGCAGGGGATGAGATGAAAAGCTGTAAGCCTTCCTGCCTGAAAGCTGGCTGCCTTGGAATAACGTCTAGCGAAAGCTGGATGCCAAGGTATTGTCCAGTTTGGTACGGTCGGTAAAGCACTGCGTTCCTGTCACAAGGTTCGTAGGGTCGAGTCTCCGTCGGCCAGAGATCAGTGTTTGTGAATATATATATATATATATATAGGTAAATTAGCAAGAAAGCATTTAAAATTAAGTCCTTTTTTTTAAAATTTCTCCTATGTAATAAGAAGGGCAATTTAATTTAGCCTAATCCAACTAAATATTTTTTATATAAGATTACAATAATGTAATAATAAACAAACGCAATGAAATTTTTTTTTTCGTTAGATTCAGAATGATTTTTGCGAAATTATTGCATACACAAATTTTCGTTGCCATATTCGGCAAGAAGTGCATTCCTCTTTAACCCAAAATCGCAAGTTTTAATTATTCGGCACGATATATATATATATATATATATATATATATATATATATATATATATATATATATATATATATATATATATATATATATATATATATATATATATATATGCAAAAATATCACAGTAATCAGGTGATATCAGAATATGCAAGACAACCACTATGAAAAAATAGAGGAATTCCAAGCGCTTTCGTGACTACTCACATTATCAAGGAACTATAAAAGGAAACATGACAAGAGGACTTATATAAGGGGCAAGACTACACCTCACAGTCACATCACACTAACAAAGACTACACCTCACAGTAGCGTAACATCTCACGACTCTGTGAAGAGGAAAACAAGAAAGGACCTGAAACTCTTCCCAAGAATTAAGATTAGTCCAATTTATCATTAAATTCTTCCCAAATTTTATTAATTATAAAAGAATCCAATTTATATAAACCAAAAGAAATATTCATATTATTTTCAAAACTGATTATTAGCTCTATAGGTTCAGTTTCTTATACACTTTCTAAATGGCTTGTTGATATTTTGAGCCCAATTGTTGGAAAAAATTTCTAATTTTAATGTTAAAAACAACTTAGATTTAGTTGATAAATTAAGCACCTTGACTAATTTAAATGATTTCAATATGGTTAGTTTTGATGTTACCTCCTTGTTTACAAAAGTTCCAGTTGATGATTTACTAAGTTTCTTATCTGAAGAACTGGTTAATTATGATTTACCATTGCCAGTTCCTACTATCATTAAACTTATTAAACTTTGTATTGTTGATGCAAAATTTGTATTTAATGATGAGTTTTACACACAGAAGTTTGGTATGGCAATGGGCAATCCTCTTTCACCTGTTCTTAGTAACTTATATATGGAATTTTTCGAAACAAGATTGCTTAACACTATCCTTCCCAATAGAGCTAAGTGGTATAGATATGTTGATGATATTTTGTGCCTTATGCCTAAGAATGTAGACATAAACCATTTCCTTGTTAAATTAAATAGCTTAGCTCATTCTATAAATTTTACTGTTGAATTCGAAGTAAATAACTCATTGCCCTTCCTAGATGTTTTTATTATTAAGGGTAACATTGATTTTAAATTTAAAATTTACAGAAAACCTACAAATAATTGTTCCTATGTACACTATTACTCTTCACATCAAGATAGAGTTAAAGTGTCGGTTTTTTCTTCAATGTTTTTGAGAGCTTTACGTATTTGTAGTCCAGAGTTCATAGATGAAGAAATCTCTAAAATTTATGAAATAGCTAATGATTTAAAATACCCTAGAAACATAATTGATAAATCTTTTAAAATAGCTAGGAATACTTTTACAATCCCAAAGGGACAACCAACCTTATTCAACCAAAAATATGTTGGTTCTCCCTTACCATGAAAACTTGGTTGATATGCCTTCCTTTCTTAAGAATTTTAATATCAAAGTTGTATTTAAAAATCTTGATACAGTAAAAAGACTTTTGATAAAAAATTCCCCCCAAAATGCTGACGGATGTGTCTATAAGATTCCCTGTAAAATATGCGATAAAGTTTATTATGGTCAAACTGGTAAAAGTCTTGAACTAAGATTAAAACAACATAAATATAGCATTAGAACTGGACAAGATTCTAATGCTCTATTTATTCATGTGAGAGATTTTAACCATCCAATTGATTTTCAAAATGCTGAGAAGGTTGTATCAAGCAAGTCCATGGTTGAGAGGAATATAATAGAATCATGTTTCATTAAAAGCAGTTTTGAAAATAATATGAATATTTCTTTTGGTTTATATAAATTGGATTCTTTTATAATTAATAAAATTTGGGAAGAATTTAATGATAAATTGGACTAATCTTAATTCTTGGGAAGAGTTTCAGGTCCTTTCTTGTTTTCCTCTTCACAGAGTCGTGAGATGTTACGCTACTGTGAGGTGTAGTCTTTGTTAGTGTGATGTGACTGTGAGGTGTAGTCTTGCCCTTATATAAGTCCTCTTGTCATGTTTCCTTTTATAGTTCCTTGATAATGTGAGTAGTCACGAAAGCGCTTGGAATTCCTCTATTTTTTCATAGTGGTTGTCTTGCATATATATATATATATATATATATATATATATAATATATATATATATATATATATATAATAAATAAGGAATATATTATATAATAGAATACATCAATGGAAAACATGAACATGAATAATATATATATATATATATATATATATAATATATATATATATATATATATATATATATATATATATATATATATATATATACACACAATTCAGCTCTTTTTCTGTTGAATTGTATTCTTGTAACTGGAAATCTCTTTGAGTTCTGCAACGAAAGAGTGTTGTGTCTGTCCAATTTTCAGGAATATTTTCTCTATCGTATATTGCACATGACATAGGTAACATGCATGGATAAATGAACGGTACTGAAGGGAAAGGTGTTTGAGTGGCTAGGAATGGAGTTCCTCTCGGATCAATGTTTTAGATCACCCTCGTTGTCAATATTCATAAACAAATCTAGAATGGGGGATTAAATCTAGTGATAAAATATGGAGGATTGTTTTAGTATTATAGAAGATTGTTTGGCTATTATGAGCTATATAGATAGATGAACTTTTACGTTAAATGTGCAAAAGTAATTAATTTCAGAAATATGCTAAATATTTTGTATTCAAAAGAAGAAAAGCCCCTTGGAGTGATCATTTGCATACACGTCAAACGTACAAAACGATTCCTGTCTACAAGCAGCATATTTAAATATATCTAGGCTTCATTTCTATAAAAAATCAAGTACAAAATACTAGAAACCATAGGTAATATAATATAATATATCTTTATTTACTACCAGTACATGTACAAGGTATACAGACCATAGCTGACATCAATGACATACTACTATATAGAAAGTCCCTTGTTATGCTGAGAATTTCCCGCAAATTAGGTCAGTTTTGTCCCAGGATGCGACCCACACCAGTCCACTAACACCCAGGTACCCATTTTAAACAGATGGGTGAACAGGGACAGGGACAGCAGGTGTCTTATGAAAACACGTCCCTAATGTTTTCCAGCCGTACCGGAGGAGATTCGATCTCCGGACCTCAGTGTGTGAGCTGAGTGCGCTAGCGATCCAGCTACGGGACACCCTAGACACCATAATATATTGTTTAGGCCGCATCTTGAATATGTTGTCTAATTCTGGTCTCCAAATTACAGAAAACACGAAGATATTCTGAAGAGGTTAAAGAAAAGAGCTACATTTAGCTACAAAAGTTTTAATAGGAAATTTTGTAACTATGTGTCACGTCACATAGTCAAACCTCTACGGCTTTATTGGCACTTGAATTCTTATATCCCTGAAAGCATGTAGTCTCTAAACAAAAGAAAATTCATTATGAAAGACTATCAGTGAATAAACATAAGAATGACAGGGACTCATATTCATACGAGTAGCAAGACCAGTTTTGTACCATTCATCCACAAACATTCTAAAATGATGACTTTTTACAACTAGCTCATTAGTAACCACCAACTGTGACGGTACTGTCTCATCGCACACCACAACAGCTTTGATGGCAAATCCAGCCATAAACCCCTCAAAGCCAGCCCTAAACCCCTCAAATCCAGCCCTAAACCCCTTAAATTCAGCCCTAAACCCCTCAAATCCAGCCCTAAACCCCTCAAAGCCAGCCCTAAACCCCTCAAAGCCAGCCCTAAACCCCTCAAGATAAGTCATGATTGGAGTCAATCAATGAATGAAGAAAAAAATGTGGGAAAGTTGTACCAGTCCAGGCGAGTATCAGGGTCAGCGTTGTACCATTTAGCCACTAGGACTCTAACCAGCACCTCTGTAACAGCGTTGTACCATTTAGCAACTAGGACTCTAACCAGCACCTCTGTAACAGCGTTGTACCATTTAGCCACTAGGACTCTAACCAGCACCTATGTAACAGCGTTGTACCATTTAGCCACTAGGACTCTAACCAGCACCTCTGTAACAGCGTTGTACCATTTAGCCACTAGGACTCTAACTAGCACCTCTGTAACAGCGTTGTACCATTTAGCCACTAGGACTCTAACTAGCACCTCTGTAACGGCGTTGTACCATTTAGCCACTAGGACTCTAACCAGCACCTCTGTAACGGCGTTGTACCATTTAGCCACTAGGACTCTAACCAGCACCTCTGTAACAGCGTTGTACCATTTAGCCACTAGGACTCTAACTAGCACCTCTGTAACAGCGTTGTACCATTTAGCCACTAGGACTCTAACCAGCACCTCTGTAACAGCGTTGTACCATTTAGCCACTAGGACTCTAACCAGCACCTCTGTAACAGCGTTGTACCATTTAGCCACTAGGACTCTAACTAGCACCTCTGTAACAGCGTTGTACCATTTAGCCACTAGGACTCTAACTAGCACCTCTGTAACAGCGTTGTACCATTTAGCCACTAGGACTCTAACTAGCACCTCTGTAACAGCGTTGTACCATTTAGCCACTAGGACTCTAACCAGCACCTCTGTAACAGCGTTGTACCATTTAGCCACTAGGACTCTAACCAGCACCTCTGTAACAGCGTTGTACCATTTAGCCACTAGGACTCTAACTAGCACCTCTGTAACAGCGTTGTACCATTTAGCCACTAGGACTCTAACTAGCACCTCTGTAACAGCGTTGTACCATTTAGCCACTAGGACTCTAACCAGCACCTCTGTAACGGCGTTGTACCATTTAGCCACTAGGACTCTAACCAGCACCTCTGTAACAGCGTTGTACCATTTAGCCACTAGGACTCTAACCAGCACCTCTGTAACGGCGTTGTACCATTTAGCCACTAGGACTCTAACCAGCACCTCTGTAACAGCGTTGTACCATTTAGCCACTAGGACTCTAACTAGCACCTCTGTAACAGCGTTGTACCATTTAGCCACTAGGACTCTAACTAGCACCTCTGTAACAGCGTTGTACCATTTAGCCACTAGGACTTCAACTAGCACCTCTGTAACAGCGTTGTACCATTTAGCCACTAGGACTCTAACTAGCACCTCTGTAACAGCGTTGTACCATTTAGCCACTAGGACTCTAACCAGCACCTCTGTAACGGCGTTGTACCATTTAGCCACTAGGACTCTAACCAGCACCTCTGTAACAGCGTTGTACCATTTAGCCACTAGGACTCTAACCAGCACTTCAGAAACAGCGTTGTATCATTTAGCCACTAGGACTCTAACCAGCACTTCAGAAACAGCGTTGTACCATTTAGCCACTAGGACTCTAACTAGCACTTCAGAAACAGCGTTGTATCAGGCTACTACCAATTATACCTACATTATCATCCCACACCTTAATAGGTTTCAAGGTATATTTATTCTCATATTCAAAACTAGTCTATAAACCCAAAATAAGTTATAAATATTGACTGTCAAGGAATACATGGAAGACCAGATGGGGACTCAGTCTGTGAGTCAAGTATCACCTTCACACAACTCAGAAACAATAATCTAATTTATAATATTAAATAAATGAACACCTTTCATTGATCACTTCCGAAAAGATATACTCAGCGCCCTTATTTTTTTGGAACATTCTCAAGTTTTTATTTATTACACGAGAACGACTTATCCTAAGTAATGAATCCTGGGCATGGTTCATGGGTTTATTTGGAAGCTTGGGTGCCATATGCACAAATTTTGTTTCCTTGTGATGGGTAAAGACAGACAGGAACCTAAGATCGGCTTAAAAATTTCCACACTGGTGTATCCTACTTAGAAGAGGTGGGTATATTTAATGGAGTGTTCCACTCTTACACCTTGTTGCGTCATGTCCTGATATCGGTGATCCAAGGATCTGCACTTGCTTGGATCGAATTTGAATGCAGAATAGTCCACAAGCGCTATGTGACCCACTATTGGTTGAATGTTGTCCTCTGATAAAAATATGTTAATCGAGAACGGCAATAATCTTCGGTGGTAGAGGCAATGATTGAAATTTTGTTGTATTCTGTACAATATCTGGAAAATGTTCTTCTGGTCAACTTTGAAATTTATTGTTGTGATATGTTTTTGTGGAAGGAAGTAATGTGTTGATGAGAGGTTGTGTAAGTTATAATGTGTCAGTTTTATTAATCAAATTAGTTCCTGTGAAATACCTGGTGAATGTATCTTCTGATCAGAAATAAGACGCAAGGTTTGACTATATTTGGTTATCCAAGAATAATAATAATAATAATATTATTATCTTTATTTACTACAAGTACATGTACAAGGTATACAGATCATAGCTGACATCAATGACATACTACCATATAGAAAGCCGCTTGTTATGCTGAGCATTTCCCGCAAATTAGGTCAGTTTTGTCCCAGGATGCGACCCACACCAGTCCACTAACACTTAGGCACCCATTTTACTGATGGGTGAACACGGACAGGGACAGCAGGTGTCTTATGAAAACACGTCCCTAATGTTTTCCAGCCGTACCGGAGGAGATTCGATCTCCGGACCTCAGTGTGTGAGCTGAGTGCGCTAGCGATCGAGCTACGGGACACCTAGGACATCCTAGGTTAATTGAATCAAATTAATGACCTTTCATGTGACTAACATGTGCGCTCTCAAGAACATTACTAAAAAAACTTTATGCATACTAATGTGTGGACTGATTTCCGCCAGTGGGTTCTAATTTGCATCTTTCTAAATGAAAATATTTATAAACTGCTTTTCAAGAAAAAGTTTCTGAGTGTCTCATCTGATTAGTTTTAGCCGTTTTATGCTGATTATTTGGTAGTGGAAAGTCTGAGCGGCTTCAAGCTTGATGTTCTTGTGTATTTCAAAATATGGAAAACTTTGGTTCCTCTGATACATCTGAATAAGATTTGGTCTCCGTGTTGTACTTTACCATTTTTATTAAAGAAATTTAGATATTAATGTCCATGTGATGACTTTTTGAATGCTTCTCATCCCCTTCAGGTCCTTAACGCGAATATTTAACTGCATTATCAATCTTTGCCATTCTCTGACTGGGGTTATAGAATACGTGGAAACATTTCTAGGATCGCGTAGCGACCGAAACACTTCTAATATCGCTATGGGGTCAACACAAAAACCTTACATAACGTAAGGAAATACATTACTACACCGTTCTAGTCGCTTGGAAATACAACTGGGGTGGTGATGTCGATAAACAAGTGACAGGTTAATTTTGAAGGCAGACAAGATGGCTTCACCTGGACCTGAGGAAGCTGGGCCGGATAATGTAGAACTACAGCATAAGGAAGCTTCTGCACTTCAGCGTTTTATTATGAACAGAATTTTTCAGTAATTCCTGCAGTATTATGGGGTAAATTGAGACAGTACACAAATTCTCTACTGGGGTAAGCTTCGAGGGAAGACGATGATGTGTAGTAAGCTTTACAATTGTGACTTTAAAGCATCTATGTCAGATAGGAAAAAAATACACAAATAACCCACACTTAGTAAAGGAAACGTATGGCGACGTTTCGGCCCTATGAGGCCGAAGGAGGATGGTAGCCCTACGACAAGAGCAAGGTGAATCTTCAGCACAGGTGGTGTAGCAGTTAACTACAATCGTCGTAGAGGCCTTGTAGTTGGGGCAAAGCACATCTTACACTCAACTGGTGTCTTGGGTCCGGTGTGTACGATGGTGAGTCACCTCCAACTCAACAGACTCGTCTGCTACGTTCGCCACTCACACAGAGCTCACTGGGAGCACCAAACATGCTGGTGAAGGAGTCAGGGTTAAATCTCTGGTACCTCACGGCCGGTGTTCTCGCTGGTATGAGGCTCTTAGTTCTCAAAAGCCCTTCTACATTTGAGCTATTCCTGGCACTAGGGCTGCAGCCCATGCCCGGAACTACTCTTGTTGCAAAAGTTTGCACTTTCTCCAGTTGTTTGACTAGGTGTGGGTTCCATACTGGTGCTACATACTCCAAACGCTATTCATAGGTTATCCAGGCGTATAAATGCTGTAGCGGTAATTTGGTTGATGTGATCCTCAGGAAATGTGATCGGTATGATGCTCACCCCACGATCCTTCTCCCTGAATAAGTTTTACAGCCTTTGATTCCCTAGGCTGTACTCCATCTGTGGTTTTCTTTTTCTGGTTCCCAAACTTTGCACTTGGTAGGGTTAATTAAACTCCAGGAGCCATGTGTCGGACCAGGCTTGCCACCTGTTCAGATTCCCTTGTAAACTTGCCAGATCCTCGTCTGCTTGTATTCTCCTCATTAGTTTCACATCATCTGCAAACAGGGACACCTCTGAATCTATCCCTTCCGTCATGTCATTCACATATACAAGAAACAGCACTGGACCTAGGACTGACCCTTGTGGAACCCCACTCGACACATGCGCCCACACTGACAATTTGTCACATCTGTGTTAGATTGATAAAGCATTTGGTGGGCGAAACATCTCTTAATTAAAGATGCCCAGGGGTTCCACATTGTTTCTCATCGTCTCGCTATTATAAACGTTTTATTTATCGTATAGCATCATTGTTTACCAACGATCTAGTTAAATAATTTGAAACAATAAGACGGCAGTTAAATGATGAATTCATTTCTGACAACCAGAAATGTTGTTTTGGGTCGTGGCCCGGGCTGCGGGGGTCGTGGACCGGGACGCGGGGGTCGTGGACCGGGACGCGGGGGTCGTGGACCGGGCCGCGGAGGCCGTGGACAGGGCCGCGGGGGTCGTGGACCGGGCCGCGGAGGCCGTGGACAGGGCCGCGGGGGACGTGGACAGGGCCGCGGGGGCCTTGATCCCCGAAATACCCTTCCAGTAGACCACCTGCGGTGACCCACAGTGTCACTTACTGTTATTGCCACCACTACCACCATCTGTTTCGACTGCCGCCACCACCATCTACAGTGACAACCACGATCACAGCATTCATTAACTGCAACTACAAACACCTTCTGTGTCTGCCTACACCACCTGCTGTGTCTGCCTACACCACCTGCTGTGTCTGCCTACACCACCTGCTGTGTCTGCCTACACCACCTGCTGTGTCTGCCTACACCACCTGCTGTGTCTGCCTACACCACCTGCTGTGTCTGCCTACACCACCTGCTGTGTCTGCCTACACCACCTGCTGTGTCTGCCTACACCACCTGCTGTGTCTGCCTACACCACCTGCTGTGTCTGCCTACACCACCTGCTGTGTCTGCCTACACCACCTGCTGTGTCTGCCTACACCACCTGCTGTGTCTGCCTACACCACCTGCTGTGAATGCCAGTACCATCACATGTTGTTATTTCCACTGACACCGCATACTGACACTACCACCTCCTCTGTATTCCAGCACCACCACCTGCTGTGACAATCACCCCTTCCTGTGACTACCACTACTACCTGTTGTGACTGTCGCCACTACCTGTTGTGACTGCCACCACTATTACCACCAACTACCTGTTGTCACCTTGGGTTCACCTGTGATGTGCCAGCGATGGATCAATCCCAGGCTCATCCTCCCCTACCATCTCCTTCCTACTCCGTTTATCTTTTCATCTCCCCTCCTTCCACAACCTCTCCTTCAACTTCCCCTCCTTACATCTCCTCTTCTTCCGTATCCCCTCCTTCCAATTCCCCTCCTTTCACTTTCTCCGGCTTCTCTCACAATGTTTTTTTTATACTCCCCCCTCTCCTCAATCTCCCCTCACATCACACTTCCTTCCATATTTCCTCCTTTCATTTCCGCTCATTCAACCTCTCCTATTTGTATATTCTCTATTTCCATCACCTTTCCTTTAACCTCCTCTTTTTCAATCTCGCCGTCTTCCATCTACCCTCTTGCCATTTGATCTTTCCATCTTTCAAGCACTCATCTCCCTTCTATCACTCGTCCTTCCATTTTCTTTCCTTCCACCTCCTCCCCCTCCCCTCTCTCTCTCTCTCTCTCTCTCTCATCTCCGGACTTGAGTCCTGGAGAAGGGAAGTACAGTGTCTGCACTCAGGAGGGGTGTTAATATTGTAGTTTTATAACTGTAGTGTAAACGCGCCTCTTGTAAGACAGTGATGGAGTGAATGATGGTGAAAGTTTTTCTTTTCGTGCCACGCTGCCTTCGTGGGAAACGGCCGGCCGATGTGTTAATATATATATATATATATATATATATATATATATATATATATATATATATATATATATATATATATATATATATATATATATATATATATATATCCGAGGACGTACGGTAATGTGGGAGCTTCTAACCCATGTTGTATGGCCGCCTCATGGTGAGCGAGAACCACATGAAGCTTAACCCACAGGAAAGGATTTGTAGGATTTGGGGGTCCTGTGGGTTAAAGCGTCATGTGGTTCTCGCTCACCATGAGGCGGGCCAGTACAACATGGGTTCGAGTCCTTGGCTAGAGCAGCGTTGTTATTGATCAATGCCACTTCTTCGTGATTACAATAATATATATATATGCTGCTCGTGAAGCTAGTACACCAAACTGGGAGGAGAATGAAATTATCTTAGAAGCTTCCACACCACCGTATGTCTTCGGATATATATATATATATATATATATATATATATATATATAGCCTTAATAACATTATCAAGAGGAGCCTCACAACAGCTGGATCGCAGCCAAAAGCGTCCAGATGGTATCACCCTTCAAACCTGGACAGACGGCAAGCAGGTGGTGTGGGACTACACATGTGCATCTACCTTGGCTGATACCTATCTCCAATACACCAGGAAGGAAGGACGGGCAGCTGCCACCTTCAGGGAGTCCCAGAAGTTGAGAAAATATGGAGAACTTGCCCATCATTATATGTTTGTTCTCATAGGCTCAGAGACCCTTGGCTCATGGGGAAAGAGTGCATCTAAGTTCCTCAAGGAGCTGGGCAAAAGACTCAACAGGGTAACTAGGGATCCCAGGGCAGCTAGTTTTCTGTTCCAGCGACTCAGCGCTGCTGTTCAGAGGGGTAATGTATGCTGTATTCTGGGCACGCGCCCCAGCTGGATGAGATTTTCGCATTAATCAGTGACAAACATGTAACAATATGTACTAGACATGTATGTCTCACACCTCGTGTACTGTATATGCCATCTTTATATCAACAATGTATCTCTTAAATCTTTTGTACCATATTATGTAATAAAATATACCTATTGTTAAAAAAAAAAAAAAAAAAAAAGATGGGGTGGTAGGGGAAGTGGAATATTCAAATGGCTTCAGGAAGAAATCCAAATATTCTTCCTTGAAGCCTTTTTATCCACTTCTCCGAGGCTATGGGACCCACAATGTACACCAGAGGTGGACCCCATCCTCTCTCTCTCTCTCTCTCTATATATATATATATATATAGGGAGTTTGTCTACCATTAAAAGTAGGCCTAAAACAGGGATTATGTGATGTCACCATCACACATGTGTGGGGTTAAAATATAAAGAATCTAACATAAAGTGGGAGTTGTCACAGTTGTTCTTTGATGATGACACCGTGCTTTTGGGGGATTCTGAAGAGACGTTGCAGAGGTTGGTGGATGAGTTTGGTATGGTATGTAAAAGAAGGAAATTAAAAGTGAATATAGGAAAGAGTAAGGTGATGAAGATTAGAAAAAAATAGGAAACGGAAAATTGGATATCAGTTTGGAGGGAGAGAGTATGGAGGAGGTGAATGTGTTCAGATATCTGAGAGTGGATGTGTCAGCAGATGGGTCTATGAAGGATGAGGTGAATCATAGAATTGACGATAGGAAAAAGATGAGTGGTGCACTGAGGAGCTTGTGGAGACAAAGAACTTGATACATGAAAGCAAAGAAGGGAATGTGTTAGAGTATAGTTATACCAACGCTACTGTATGGGTGTGAGATATGGGTTGTGAATGTTGCAACAAGGAGAAGGCTGGATGCAGTGGAGATGTCATGTCTGAGGGCAATGTGTGGTGTGAATATAATGCAACGAATTCGTAGTTTGGAGATTAGGAGGAGGTGCGGGATTACTAAATGTTACGGCCCCCTACCTAACAATGGCTGTTAGGTTGTTTACCTGCCGGCCTGTGACGTCATCAAACGTGATGTTTGACTGCCGAGCCGGCTAGACCGACAGTGTCAACCAGACTCTCCCCTATACAACACTGGAGAGTTCACCAGCTCCCTGATACACTACTGGAGTTCGCCAGGCAGACCTGCTTGAGAGTTGTAGACTCTCGCAGTGTGGTGCTGGTGACAGGTCTACAGTGCTCCAGTGCAGAGAGAACTGGATATTCTATCCTCTCTAGACCGTGTTACTCGAGAACTCTGTACTTGTGATGTTTGCAAGGCCAAGTACAGTTGATGAGAACACTGTAATGAGGAGAGCGGCAAGTCTGGTCACCAGAATTTACTAGCTTATTCATCATACTGACTATGTACCTGAGACTATGTACCTGAGACTATGTACCTGAGACTATGTACCTGAGACTATGTACCTGAGACTATGTACCTGAGATTGTTACCCGGAGTGTCAGGTATTCAGTGGTGCATCCAGAGAGGTTGTGACGGTGGCACGACACAAGTTAAGAGTCGTGTATTTGGTGTGTCAAGACGCGGTGCACAGGTTTTATTAGAGATGGGTTCATGATGCAGGGGGCTTGCCATGTGGCACAGAGAAGGTGTCGTGTGACACAGCGATGGAGTCTTATGGTACAGGGAGATCGGGTGTCGTGGAACCCCGTAAGCGTGCCATAAGACAGAGATAAGGGTGTCTGAGGACACGGTGGAGAAGGAGTGTCATGACGAGATATGGTAGTGTCCTGCGTGACACTTGAAGATGGCAGCCACTTGATAAGCACTGAGTATATGATTTTACTTGTGCTATTTTAGTGTACTATGATTTTTTGTGTATATAAATATGTTTTTACACAAATTATAAAGATTATGATTTTATTCAGATTGTTTTTATATTAATAATAATATAATATAATAAATATTGAAAATCTGATATTTTACTTAGTATCCCAAACAGTCGTTTATTAAAACTGTTTCTTTTTTTGTAATACTAAAACTATTATTCAGAGGGCTGAGGAGGGGTTATTGAGATGGTTTGGACATAGAGAGGATGGAACAAAATAGAATGACTTCGAGAGTGTATAAATCTGTAGTGGAGGGAAGGCGGGGTAGAGGTCGGCCTAGAAAAGGTTGGAGGGAGGGGGTAAAGGAGGTTTTGTGTGCGAGGGGCTTTGACTTCCAGCAAGCGTGTGTGAGCGTGTTAGATAGGAGTGAATGGAGACAAATGGTTTTTAGGACTTGACGTGCTGTTGGAGTGTGAACAAGGTAACATTTATGAAGGGATTCAGGAAAACTGGCATCCCAGACTTGAGTCCTGGAGATGGGAAGTACAGTGTCTGCACTCAGAAGGAGGGGGTGTTAATGTTGCAGTTTTATAACTGTAGTGTAAGCGCACGCCTGTGAGACAAGCCACGGGGGGTGGAAATCTTACATAGTTAATCGCCTGTCTGCGTAATGCCAGAGTCGAGGACCCAAGAGGCTATATCCGGGACAGAGAAAAAGGAGGGATGGGAGAGAGAAGGAATGGGAGGGGTGGGATGGAGAGGACGGGACAAGGAAAGGCCTAGGGGACTCAGGTTCGGTTGGAGGAAGAAGATCAAAAGGTCTAATTTCCCAGATCGAGAGCCTCCTCCCCACTACAAGGAGCCCCTCCCCCCCCCCACCCCCGCAAAGAGGAAATATAGCATTATAAGTGGACAAAAATCTTATTTGGGAAGAATTTAAGATACATTATACAAGATATAATCTTGAAGCTTAGGTAGAACATAAGCTCTGTTTGGTGTAGTCTCGCCCTTATATGTCTTCCAGTTGATCTTTTATATTTACAATTTCTTGATAATGTGAGAAATCACGAAAGCTCAAGGAATTCCACTATTTTTTCACAGTGGTTGTTTTGCATATTGTGATACCACCTGTTTACTCTGATCTTATTATATATATATATATATATATATATATATATATATATATATATATATATATATATATATATATATATGCAAAAAGATCACAGTAAACAGGTGATATCAAATATGCAAACAACCACTATGAAAAAATGAAGAATTCAAGTGCTTTCGTGACTACTCACATTATCAAGGAACTATAAAGGAAACATAACAAGAAGGCCCTTTATAAGCCTTCTTGTTATGTTTCCTTTATAGTTCCTTGATAATGTGAGTAGTCACGAAAGCGCTTGGAATTCTTCTATTTTTCATAGTGGTTGTTTTGCATATATATATATATATATATATATATATATATATATATATATATATATATATATATATATATATATATATATAAAGATGGCACAAACAGTACACGAGGTGTGAGAGATACATGTCTTGTACATACTGTTAAATGTTTGTCACTGATTATAATGCGAAAATCTCATCCAGCTCCTCAGAGCTGGGGCGCGTGCCCATAATACAGCATGCATTACCCCCTCTGAACAGCAGCGCTGAGTCGCTGGAACAGAAAACTAGCTGCCCTGGGATCCCTAGTTACCCTGTTGAGTCTTTTGCCCAGCTCCTTGAGGAACTTAGATGCACTCTTTCCCCATGATCCAAGGGTCTCTGAGCCTATGGAAACAAACATATAATGATGGGCAAGTTCTCCATATTTTCTCGTCTTTTGGGACTCCCTGAAGGTGGCAGCTGCCCCTCCTTCCTCCCTGGTGTATTGGAGATAGGTATCAGCTAAGGTAGATGCACATGTGTAGTCCCACACCACCTGCTTGCCGTCTGTCCAGGCTTGAAGGGTGATACCATCTGACGCTTTTGGCTGCCATCAGATCTGCATAGTTGGGGTGGCTCCCTTATATATATATATATATATATATATATATATATATATATATATATATATATATATATATATATATATATATATATATATATATATTTTAATATATAGATGAGAGAACAGATGCCAGATTATTTATAGCAAGCAGAAAGAGTGTTGTGCTCAGAACACATCCCTGAGGGACACCTTCAGCTTGGACAAAATCCGGGGAGAGTTCATTACTAACCCGGACCCGGAAATGTCTGTCAGTTAAGAAGGCCTTAAGAAAGAATGGTAGGTTGCCTCGGAAGCCTAAGGAGTGGGCCTGGGCCAAGATATTATATCTCCAAGTTGTGTCATAAGCCTTCTCAAGGTCGAAAAAGATAGCGATAACCGAATGGTTATTCACAAAGGCATTACGAATATACGTATCCAAGCGCAGCAAGGGGTCAATGGCAGAACAGCCCTTACGGAAGCCATATTGACTAGGAGAGAGACTATTGTGTGTCTCTAAATACCACATCAAACGTCTATTAATAGACGTTCCATCACCTTGCAAACTGCACTGGTAAGAGCGATGGGACGGTAGTGAGAGGGATCACGTCCCGTAGTACCTGGTTTTCGAAAAGGGAGAACAATAGCAGACTTCCACAGCTGGGGAATAACTCCTTGCGACCATATGAGATTAAAGAGTCGTAAGAGGACAGTAAGAGCAGACTGATGTAAATGCTGCAGCATACGAATATGTATGCCGTCTGGCCCAGCTGCCGATGATCGGCAAGCAGAGAGTGTTGCCTCCAGTTCTTGAAGGGTAAAAGGCACATTATAAGATTCTTCTCTAAGAGAAGAAAAATCTAAGGGCTTTAACTCGCTGGCAGACTTAGAAGAAAGGAACGAGGGGCATAGATGGAGCCCCTGAGAAATGCGGACGAGATGGTTACCAATTTCAGTGGCAACGGCAAGAGGGTGTGCTCTATCGACACCAGAAACCTGAAGAACAGGAGCCGGGTCGGGGGAGAATTTACCACTTAATTTCCGCACTTTCTTCCAGACTGCACTCATCAAGGAAGCCGAAGTGACAGTAGAAACGTAATCTCACCAGCAAGTGCGTTTAGCATCACGTATGACACGGCGAGCAATAGCTCTCTTCTGCTTGAAATCAAGGAGTCTCTCTGTGGTTCTGTTATACCGATACCTGCCCCATGCAGCGCTTTTAAACGACTGCCCGAGCACAAGTAGGAGACCACCAAGGCAGCACTTCTGAGGATGCTTGCCTAGGTTTGGAATAGAACTGAAGCCGCTGAAGATGGAGGACGAAAGAGATGTAACCTCATCAATGGAGGACGAGGTAGGAACCTCATGAAAGGCAGTAAGATGTGCATAAATGTCCCATTTCGCCCGGTCAAATTGCCAGCGTGGGCAATGAGGAGGTGGAGAAAACAAAGGGGACTTAAGGATGATTGGGAAATGGTCGCTATCATGTAAGTCCGGGAGGACAGACCAGGTGAAGTCAAGGACTGTTGAGGAAGAGCAGATGGAGAGATCGATACAGGAGAAAGAATGAGTTCGAGGATCAAAATGGGTAGGAGTACCCGTATTTAAAACATGGAGGGGAAGAGAAGCAAGAAATGCCTCCAACTGAATGCCACGGGAGTCACAGTGCGACCCTCCCCAGAGAAATGGTGTGCGTTAAAATCGCCAAGTAATAGAAGGGTGGCGGTAAGGAAGAAACCAGAAAATCAACATCTGGGATAGACAATGCCCGCGAAGGGGAGAGATATAAAGAACAGAGTGTATACCACTTACTCAAGTGGATACGGACTGCGGTGTAATGTAAGGAAGAAGGAACATAGAGCTGACGGTATGGAACACCAGTGCATATAAGAAGAGCACTTTCGTTAAAGGTTCCATCGGAAAAAGGATCCGATGAATATAACAAATCATAGCCTGAAAATGGCCTGATAACAGTGGATTGTAATTTGGGTTCTTGCAAACAGACACCAACAGGAAAACTGGGAGAGCAACACCTGAAGTTCACACCGGTTACCCCTGAGGCCTCGGATATTCCACTGCAAATAAGCCATGATTTATGGAGAGAAATATATAAGTGGAAGTGAGAAGAATCTATGGACTAGGGTTAGAAAAGTCCACGTGTGGAGGCAGCTTACTTCGTCCCTTTTCTCTTCGTCTACATTCACTCCTGTCTTCCCTTCAGTTCCCACCTCTATATGTTCATGTGACATCTCCCTTTCCCCTGCCCCTTGAGAAGTTCCTGCTGTCTGTGTCTGTTCTATTCCTCTACCTTGCGCGAAAGCCCAACTACCTACGGCGGCTTCTCGCTCTTTTTTTCTAGACCATTTCCGTTCTCATTCCCATGCCATCGCAGTATACACCCATGGTTCAAAGTCATCTGACGGCGTCGGATTCGCAGCAGTGTTTCCGGACAGCATCGTACGAGGGCATCTATTACCCTCGGCTAGCATATTTACGGCTGAATTGTATGCCATTCTTGTGGCACTTATCCGTATTGCATCTATGCCTGTGTCACCATTTGTGGTCATTTCAGACTCCCTTAGTGCTTTACAGGCTATCCGTAAAATTGATACACCTCACCCCCTAGTTCTTGGTATCCACCTTTGGTTACGCCGTATCTTTAGCAAGCATAAAGATATTGTCTTTTGTTGGGTCCCTGGTCATGTTGACGTACAGGGCAATGAACAGGCAGACACTGCTGCGCGGTCAGCAGTACATGACCTTCCAGTTTCATATAGAGGTGTTCCTTTCACGGACTATTTTGCGGTCATTGCTACCCACCTTCGCACCCGTTGGCAACAACGCTGGTCTGACCTGCTGAATAACAAACTTCATTCTATTAAACCGGTTATAGGTTTCTGGCCTTCTTCTTGTCACCAATGTCGAGGTTGGGAGACTACACTCTCCCGTCTTCACATCGGCCACACTCGTCTTACTCACGGGTATCTCATGGAGAGGCTCCCTGCCCCTCTCTGTGAGCATTGTCAGGTTCCAGTGTCTGTTCCACATATTCTGTTGGACTGCCCACTCTATCAACGAGCACGCAGAATTTACCTCCAACGACGTCTTCGCTCTGCGGCCCTTTCTTTACCTTCCCTTCTTGCAGATGGACCCTCCTTTAATCCTGACTCTCTCGTTGACTTTTTGACAGAAACTGACTTACTACACAAACTCTGAAGATTATACCTCTAGCACCTCCCTCAGTCCCTTCTACCTTGATCTCTTGCTACCCTCTATCCCTGCACTATCCACCATCCTGCTGCACTCCATACCCTACTAATCATCCATCTCCTCTTACAAACAATTC
>WNWK01017459.1:0-42415 GCA_009830355.1 Cherax destructor | reverse complement strand
TAGATAAATAAGCCGTAGAGCTGATATTAGTGTCAAATTGAAGCATTTTGTCCTGCCTCCCAACAATAAACTCGCCTCCTCTCTCCTCTCCATCTTCCATACACCAACAAGAGTCGCCAATAAAAGTAAGTGTGATGTTAAATGTTCATTTATACATGTTATTAGTGCTTTATATTTATTTGTTATTCTTTTCTGTATGTAAATCTATATTTAATCTCTAAAAATTATTTTTGTTAATACTCTGGTGTCTGAAACGGATTAATTGAATTTCCATTATTTCTTATGGGGAAAATGGCTTCAGTTTTCGTGTGTTTCAGTTTTAGTGCCTCCCTCTGAAACGGATTAAACACGAAAACCGAGGGACCACTGTATATTTATAGATGGTTGTAAGATGGGTCTTGGCAAGAGGTGTGGGGTTAAAAGATAAAGAATTAAATACAAAGTGGGAGTTGTCACAGTTGCTTTTTGCTGATGACACTGTGCTTTTGGGAGATTCTGAAGAGAAGTTGCAGAGGTTGGTGGATGAATTTGGTAGGGTGTGTAAAAGAAGAAAATTGAAAGTGAATATAGGAAAGAGTAAGGTGATGAGGATAACAAAAGATTAGGTGACGAAAGATTGGATATCAGATTGGAGGGAGAGAGTATGGAGGAGGTGAATGTATTCAGATATTTGGGAGTGGACATGTCACCAGATGGGTCTATGAAGGATGAGGTGAATCATAGAATTGATGAGGGACAAAGGGTGAGTGGAGCACTTCGGAGTCTGTGGAGACAAAGAACTTTGTCCATGGATGTAAAGAGGGGAATGTATGAGAGTATAGTTATACCAACACTCTTATATGGGTGTGAAGCATGGGTGATGAATGTTGCAACAAGGAGAAGGCTGGAGGCAGTGGAGATGTCATGTCTGAGGTCAATGTGTGGTGTGAATATAATGCAGAGAATTCGGAGTTTGGAAATTAGGAGGAGGTGCGGGATTACCAAAATTATTATCCAGAGAGCTGAGGAGGGGTTGTTGAGGTGGTTCGGACATGTAGAGAGAATGGAACGAGACAGAATGACTTCGAGAGTGTATAATTCTGTAGTGGAAGGAAGGCGGGGTAGGGGTCGGCCTAGGAAAGGCCGATGTGTTAATAAAATAAAAAAATAAAAATTATTATAAGTTTTGTGTACGAGGGGCTTGGACTTCCAGCAAGCATGTGTGAGCGTATTTGATAGGAGTGAATGGAGACAAATGGTTTTTAATACATGACGTGCTGTTGGAGTGTGAGCAAAGTAACATTTATGAAGGGATTCAGGGAAACCGGCAGGCCGGACTTGAGTCCTGGAGATGGGAAGTACAGTGTCTGCACTCTGAAGGAGGGGTGTTAATGTTGCAGTTTTATAACTGTAGTGTAAAGCACCCCTCTGGCAAGACAGTGATGGAGTGAATGATGATGAAAGTTTTTCTTTTTGGGCCACCCTGCCTTGGTGGGAATCGGCGATGTGTTAATAAATAAAAAAAATTCTAGATAATAGTATTGACCATGGCAGATGAACTTGTTCACCTGTCAGTGTGCTTTTAACTGTTTAATTACTATTTCCATACCAAATATTAGTGTCAGAACAAAGATTGGCTATAAAATCACAAGAACTACTACAAATTGTAATTATCAGAACATAAAAATAATGTAAAAAAAAAAAAATGAAAGGTATATCAACAACATTTCTGCAAGCAGCAGGACTCCATGTTGCCATCAGGTGAGCATTCAGTGCCAACTTCATGGCCTTATATCTAGGTAAGTACTGACCCTAAAAATATTTTTTTGGTCCTATTGCACATAGAAAATTGCCCTCTTTACTTTTATTTTTTTTTCTTCAAAATACAGTGGACCCTAGCTATTCGAACACTCCAAAACTCACCCTCATTCCAGAATGCTGTTCAAGTGCTGTTACCAAACAAATTTATTCCCTTAGGAATGATGTAATTAGATTAGTCCATTTCAGACCCCCAAAAATACACTTATAAAAGCACTTACAATAATAAACTTACATAAAAGGGTGATTTTTGGAGTTTTCGAATAGCGAGGGTCAACTGTATTCAAAGCACTAGCAATGAAAATGTAGATAACGTTTTAACCTCACATTGGTGAATGATTACGTTATTGAACCTCACAATGGTGAATGATTACTGGAATATTGAATTTTAATAAACTGTTACCCTGGAAGAAAGAAAAGTCTTTCCTGTTATGTCATACGTGATGTGGAACTTCATACCTTCACTTTCATAGGGATGATAATAAGATAGGACTCACTTTGATTCAACTTGAATATGCATTATTGGAGGCTTCTATAATGTGTATTATTTTATGTTGTATCAGTGAGTGTTTGTGGGCATCATCACTTCTATGGTTTAATATCACACTAGGTCCCTCTAAATTGGAAATGAAATATTCCAGGACTAAAAACTATTAAGAAACACACAGGGAATTAAAGGTAAGTGTATAATGAACTTTAGATTTACATCTCATCATACATGTTCATCGACCAGAAAGAAAAGAGAAGGAATTCTGCCAAAGTGTGAAATGTTTAAATAGACTTCCATTTTTCACTTGTATTATAATACCTCCCTGAGTGACTGCTTCTTACTATCCTTCTACCAGCATTAAGCCAATCATTCAATGGCTTCTTATCACATCTAAGAAGTTTACATTATACACTTCAAGAAGCCAGCTAAGAATATCATTATTACAGACCTTGAGCTTACCTGCTTCCACAACCTGTGTATGACACTTTGAAAAAGATGATTGTGTGCGGTGACCATTTTCATACTTTGTGTATACATACTGTTGAATTCTGTTGTGTAGGTACATTACTTTGATATACTGTTGTGTAGGTACACTTACTGTTGATAGTATGTTGTAATACACTTACTGTTGATATACTGTTAGGACACTTACTGTTGATATGTTGTAGGTACACTTACTGTTGATATACTGTTGTGTAGGTACACTTACTGTTGATATACTGTTGTGTAGGTACACTTACTGTTGATATACTGTTGTGTAGGTACACTTACTGTTGATATACTGTTGTGTAGGTACACTTACTGTTGATAATATGTTGTATAGGTACACTTACTGTTGATATACTGTTGTGTAGGTACACTTACTGTTGATAAGATAATGTTGTGTAGATACACTACAGGTTGAGCTAATACTAGGCGTATCTTAGGGCCCTGCCGTGTTCCTTGCTCTGTGTTTTTTCGTGTTTTTTTTGCGGTCTCCTTTGCGTGCTAGAACTTTAAAACTGTGCCAGTGATCTTATAAGGTACATCCCTCCATTGCTCGGAACAAATCAGGCAGTAAACAGTTATACTGAGCCAAAAAACAAGGGAATTAGTGTGCAAGAACTTAGTGCTATAATCTCAGAGGGGAACTTAAGTGCCGTGTGAAATAACAAAACAGAACAAAATAATTGTCAGAGGAAGGAAAGTCTCCCTGAAAATAGGGTGTAGTTAGATCTGTATAGTGAATATCTCAGTGGTGCCGTAGTATACAGATAAGTTAATAGATGTTAAAGTGAAAACTAAGGCGGAAGTGTTAGGCCTAACGAGTTTCGTGTTTGAAATCAGTTGCCAGCGGCCGCCGGTTCCTTACCACGCAAGACCGTGTATTGATAATTTTAAACTGTTAGTATACCTGACCAAAATCTAGTGATTACATTGTTATAAAGGTTTTTCTAAGAAATACGAATAGGTGCGCAATCTTGAGGAAATAAGTAAATTGTCCAGCTCGGAAAATACGATAAACAGTGTCCAGTTGTGAGTTATCAGTGAACGATTTCAACAACATAAGTCCGTATATCATCAGTCAACCATAGTGAAAATCAGCAGTGCTGTGGTGTAGGAAGTAGAAAAACTAAACCCAGTAGAGTGAACCATAAGTGCATATAAACTCGGGTGGTAAACCAGGGTGAGGTTAACCAGGGTGCCAGAAGTAAACAAGGTGCCAGAGGTAAACCAGGGTGCCAGAGGTACGGCCGCCCATCATAGTAGGAGCTGCCAGATGCATTGGTTTTTTTTCTCCAACATGCAAGTTATACTTTTGTATCATACTGATCATTATTACTCTGTTTAACCCTTTGGGGTCGACAGGCCTTCTCAGGAAAGTGTTCCTGGGTCGAAAATTTTGGAAAAAAATTTTTTTCTTATGAAATGATAGAGAATCTTTTTCCGATCATAACGCCACCAAAATTATGAAATTTGATCGAAAACTAACAAAATTATGCTTTCGCGAAGTTATCGGTATCTATGACACTGACGCATCGGCGATTTCACCCACTTCGAGCCCTATTTTCGACAAATTCCAATGTTTCAGTCTCCTAAGATTATAGCTATTTCACTAGAACTCCATTTCTTCTATCGAATGAGTAGAAGAAACTGCCTATTTACCAATTTCATCTACCCAAAATAGTGGTCAGAAAATGGCAATTTTCCAATTTCACACAAATTTCAAAATAGGGCCCAGAGTAAACAAGGCAGACATTCCTGGCACTAAAATAACATGTTCTCTGTTCATTAGCCACGTCTCCAGGCCCCTGTTCCATTACTTTTGCTTTCCATTTTGAATTTTTATTCTCACAAAAATAGAAGATTTACTGTTATGTATACAACTGCATTATTGTAAAAATGGTATAAATAATATCAGAGCACTTGTGCATGAATATAAGACTCGCCAGTTGATGTGTATTGGAAGCATGGTGTGATTTGTTTACTCTTGAACATCGTCAAAAATCGAACATTTTCGCTACATTGAGCTCAATTTCAAGGTACTTGTCATTGTCATACCAATCAAAATAATCTCTATTTCTGTAATATATCTTCCATTCTATCAAATGAGACCAAGAAAACGAGAATACATCAATAAATATCATACGAAAATCGACTGCAAAGTCGCTGTTTTAATCGAAAAAAAACAGTTTTTTTTCTCTCATTATGCAGTGTGTACTGCAGGATTTTTTTTATACTGTGCACACTGACCACACAGACCCATTCTTTCATATGTATGCCTACCAGACATTTTCTGCTTAAACTGAGGCCGCTAAAATTTGGGCGTACTAGTACGGCACCAACCCCTGCTCGTAAAACGTACTAGTACGGCACCGACCCCGAAAGGGTTAATCATCTACCAGTGGTCTGTCTCTCGAAACTCAAAAAAATCTCTACAGAATTCATTAAATAAGTGACACTGGATCTCGTCTGATCCAAGAAATAAGGGAACCATTGACCGGATTCAATAAGTGGACGGAGTTTTAGGGGGCCTTAACAAACAACCAAACAATAACAAAAACTTAAAGTGGTAAGATTGCCCCAAACACTTACACTTGCAAATAAAATAGATACAATACAAATAGGCAGATCACCACTTCAGGGAAGCTATTAGTAGAATATACAGTAAAACAACCAAAAAAATCAGTCATGAAACCCTGTGTACAGTGGACCCCGGTGTTCGTCCTGCTAAACACACCTTTTGTGTTTATTTAAATGCTATAGTGTAGTTTTGGGGTCTAAAGGACTAGTCACTTACATTATTTCAAGAATAAATTCGTTGTAATGGCACTTGAACAGTTTTCTGTTACAAATGGACGAACACCGGTCCACGAGTATGCAACAAACAAACAAACGTCACTGGATGGATTACATGCAACTTCTGTGGTAAATGCTGCCACGCCCCTTGTGTAGGCATTCTAGACTCTACTACACGAGATATCAAACAAGGGATGTGTTTTTGGTTATGCCCAAATGAGACTGAATTGTGGAATAAAATCACATTGATATTAAAAGATGACAACATCAAATCAGACTTCATAAAAAACATGACAGCTTTCTATAACAGTTAGGAAAGTAAAAAATCTGGGCCAGATGGTGCTACCGCCCCTGGTACAGATGTTGCAATGGTAGTCAGAAACTGTACGAATGGAGAAATAAATGATGGTGACCTGAAGAGGGACAGGAGCTCTAGTGACGTAAATGATGGGGAAACAGGTGTAGACAAGGACACACACAAACTAGTGCCACAAACTAGCAATACCCCGGCGGATAGTAAACAGGGGGATGCCCTGCGAAATACCGAAGATAAGTCACCAAAAACTGATGAAGGCTCCATTGTCAGCACTAGAGTTGAAGATAGAAACGAGACAGGAACACAAGCACCAATAGGGAATACAAAAGGGAACACAGTCACAAAAAACCAGGGCAAACGGAAACCAGGCCTATGTGAATATTATGCTCTTGGTATCTGCAGGCATGGAAAATCTGGGAAATCAGATGGGACATGCAATTATGATCACCCCATAAAATGTTGTGCCGATATGAAAACAGGAAAATGCAAACTCCCGTCCTGTAAGTTTTTCCATCCTGAAATGTGCCACTCATCAATTCAGGAAAGACAGTGCTATAAACTTATATTGCCAGGCATACCACCTAAGAAAGTCAGGCTTGAACACAGAACATCCAGACCATGGCAAAACCCTGGCGTAGCCACAGCCACTCTGGAGAGAGAGGTTTTTTAGTGCCAGGAAGGAAAAAAAGCTGGCAGGAAATGACAGAAATTGTACACCAACTGCAATCACTTCTGGAGTGGAATCACAGTCAATGGCCTCCACTCCAATACAACAGATATTAGTGCCAGGAAAAAAGACCCCACCCCCATACCACCAATACCACCAATCCAACAACATTCATCTTTGCAAATATTCAGGGTCTAAAGCCAGCAACAAACAACAAAATACCTTACATCCGTGGACTCCTTACAGAGTCAAATGCTATGTTTGCGGCTTTCACAGAGACCCACATAAGGGATCACTTGGACAATGAAATATGGATCCCTGGCTACAACCTATACAGATGTGACAGAGTGAACAGGCAAAAAGGGGGGGTTGGCCTGTATATCACAGAGTCACTTATATGTTCAGAACTACTAAATGCCTCAAATGATGTAGTTGAAGTATTAGCAATAAAGATCGAGAATCAAAACCTGGTCATCGTGGTTGTATACAAGCCTCCGGATGCAACGTCCCAACAATTCCAGGAACAGCTTCTGAAAATTGACCACTGTCTGAAAAATCTTCCAGCTCCTGCCCCCAACATCTTGCTCCTGGGGGATTTCAACCTAAGGCACCTAAAATGGAGGAGCATTGCAAACAATGTGGTAGCAGAGATAACACCAGGAGGCAGCTCAGATGAAAACTCGCACACACATGAACTTTTAAATCTCTGCACCAAATTCACCTTAAACCAGCAAATAGTAGAGCCTACAAGATTAGAGAATACACTGGACCTCATCTTCACCAACAATGATGATCTGATACGAAATGTCATCATATCAAAAACAATATACTCAGATCACAACATAATAGAGGTCCAGACATGCATGCGGGGAGCCCAAGATCAACAAAATGTGATCAGCCGCGAGGGAGCCTTCTCCAAATTCAACTTCAATAACAAAAACATAAGATGGGACCAAGTAAACCAAGTCCTAAATGATATACAATGGGAAGATAGCCTAAGCATCACAGATCCTAACCTATGTCTAGACCAAATTAACTCTGTGGCACTAGAGGTTTGCTCAAGGCAAATTCCCTTAAGAAAAAGGAGGAAAAGATGCAAACTAGAAAGAGGGAGGCGCTCCCTATACAGACGATGGCAAAGAATAACGGAGCGGCTACAAGTGGCCAATATATCTGAAATAGGAAGGAGACACTAAGTCAGAGAAATAGCAAACATCGAATTAAAACTAAAGGAATCTTACAGGAATCAAGAAACGTGGGAAGAACTAAAAGCCATAAACGAAATTGAAAGAAACCCAAAGTATTTCTTTTCTTATGCAAAGTCAAAGTCGAGAACACCAACCAGTATTGGGCCCCTACTGAAACGGGATGGGTCCTACATAGATGACAGCAAGGAAATGAGTGAGTTACTTAAGTCCCAGTATGACTCAGTTTTTAGCGAGCCACTAACCAGACTGAAAATCAAAGACCTAAATGAATTTTTTATGAGAGTGCCACAGAACTTGAATGATGCATGCCTATCTGACATCACCCTGATGCCAAATGACTTCGAAAAGGCAATAAATGACATGCCCATGCACTCTGCTCCAGGCCCAGACTCATGGAAATCTGTGTTCATCAAGAACTGCAAGAAGCCCCTATCATGTGCTTTTAACATCCTATGGAGAGGGAGCATGGACACTGGGGTCGTCCCGCAGTTACTAAAAACAACAGACATAGCCCCACTCCACAAAGGGGGCACTAAAACAATAGCAAAGAACTACAGACCAATAGTGCTAACATCCCATATCATAAAAATCTTTGAAAGGGTTTTAAGAAGCAAGATCGCCACTCATCTAGATACCCATCAATTACACAACCCAGGGCAGCACGGGTTTAGAGCAGGTCGCTCCTGTCTGTCCCAACTACTGGACCACTACAACCAGGTTCTAGATGCTCTAGAAGACAAACAGAATGCAGATGTTATATACACAGACTTTGCAAAAGCCTTTGACAAGTGTGACCATGGTGTAATAGCACACAAAATGTGTGATAAAGGAATAACAGGAAAAGTTGGTAGATGGATCTATAATTTCCTAACAAGTAGAACACACAGAGTAGTAGTCAACAGAGTAAAGTCTGAGGCAGCTAATGTGAAAAGCTCTGTTCCTCAAGGCACAGTACTCGCTCCCATCCTGTTCCTCATCCTCATAACGGACATAGACAGGGATATAAGCCACAGTGCCGTGTCTTCCTTTGCAGATGACACCCGAATCTGTATGACAGATGCAAGACTCCAAGCAGACATAAACCAAATCTTTAAATGGGCTGCAGAAAACAATATGAAGTTCAATAATGAGAAATTTCAATTACTCAGATACGGAAAACGTGAGGAAATTGAAATCTCATCGGAGTACAAAACTAATTCCAACCACACAATAGAGCGAAAAACTAATGTCAAAGACCTGGGAGTGATCATGTCAGAGGATCTCACCTTCAAGGACCATAACACCGTAGCAATCGCATCTGCTAGAAAAATGACAAGATGGATAATGAGAACCTTCAAAACCAGGGATGCAAAGCCCATGTTGACACTTTACAAATCGCTTGTTCTATCTAGGCTGGAATATTGCTGCACACTAACTGCACCTTTCAAGGCAGGTGAAATTGCTGACCTTGAAAATGTGCAGAGAACTTTAAAGGCACGCATAACTGCGATAAACCACCTCAATTACTGGGAACGCTTGAAGTTTCTAAACCTGTACTCCCTAGAATGCAGGCAGGAGAGATACATTGTTACAGTATATACATGTGGAAAATTCTCGAGGGATTAGTACCAAACTTGCACACAAAAATCACTCCCTACGAAAGCAAAATACTCGGCAGGCGATGTAAAATCCCCCCAATGAAAAGCAGGGGTGCCACTAGCACGTTGAGGACAACACAATAAGTGTCAGGGGCCCAAGATTGTTCAACTGCCTCCCAGCATACATAAGGGGTATAACCAACAAACCCCTGGCTGTCTTCAAGCAGGCACTGGACAGGCACCTAAAGTCGGTACCTGACCAGCCAGGCTGTGGTTCGTACGTTGGACTGCGTGCGGCCAGCAGTAACAGCCTGGTTGATCAGGCTCTGGTCAACATGAGCCTGGTCAAGCCGGACAGGCGTTACCTGGAATTCTTCCAGGTAAACTCCAGGTTGATATGCTGTTGTGTAGGTACACTTACTCTTGATATACTGTTGTATAGGTACACTTACTGTTTGTATATTGTTGTGTAGGTACACTTACTGTTGATATACTGTTGTGTAGGTACACTTACTGTTTATATACTGTTGTGTAGGTATGCTTACTGTTGATATACTGTTGTGTAGGTACACTTACTGTTGATATATTGTTGTGTAGGTACACTTACTGTTGATATATTGTTGTGTAGGTACACTTACTGTTGATAATGTGTAGGTACACTTACTGTTGATATACTGTTGTGTAGGTACACTTAATGTTGATAATATAATGTGTAGGTACACTTAATATTGACAATATAATGTGTAGGTACACTTAATGTTGATAATATAATGTGTTGGTACACTTACTGTTGATATACTGTTGTGTAGGTACACTTACTGTTGATGTAATGTTGTTTAGATACACTTACTGTTGATAAACTGTTGTGTAGGTACACACTGTTGATATAATGTTGTGTAGGTACACTTACTGTTGATATACTGTTGTGTAGGTACACTTACTGTTGGTATACTGTTGTGTAGGTACACTTACTGTTGATAATGTTGTGTAGGTACACTTACTGTTGATATACTGTTGTGTAGGTACACTTACTGTTGATATACTGCTGTGTAGGTACACTTAATGTTTATAAAATGTTACACTTAACCCTTTCAAGGTCCAAACCTTAGTTCTACGTCATGAGCTCATCTCACTCAGATAAGCTTTGAGACGGCAAATTTGGGCCTAGATATGAGAGAATACATCTATGTGGTAAGTGTGCACCACATAAAACAAATCCTGCAGCACACAGTGCATAATGAGAGAGAAAAACTGAAACCGCAATTTTCGATTAAAACAGCGTCTTTGCAGTGTTTTTTCGTATACACGTACTTTGTATAGTTGTACTATTTGTGATTTCTTGGTCTCATTTGATAGAATGGAAGATATATTACAGATATAGAGATGATTTTGATTGGTTTTATTACTGCAAATGGCTTGAAACTGAGCTCAAAATAGTGGAAATGTTAAATTTTTGCCTATGTTCAAGAGTAAACAAATTACCTCACACGTCTAATACGCGCCAGCTGGTGGGTCTAATATACGTTCACAAATGTGGTGATATTATTTGTACAATTATTACAATATTGCATAACAGTAAATCTTCCATTTTTTGGTTTGAATAAAAATTCATTATGTGAATAAAAAATCAAAATGGAATTCATTTGTAAAGACTGAAAACGTAACTAATGAACAGAGGAAATGTTAGTTTAGTGCCAGGAATGCTTGCATTGTTTATTATGCACCCTATTTTGAAATTGGAATATTTTGAACTTTGAGTTAAATTGGCTAAATTACCAATTTCCAATCACTTTATTTTGTAGTTGAAATAGTTGACTGGGAGATTTCTTGTGCTCAATCAATAGAATAGAAGTAATACTAGTGAAATAGCTAAGAATTTGGTCGACTGGAATAATGTAATTGGCCTAAAATGGGAGTCAAAGTCGGCAAAATCGCCAATGCGTAAATATCGCTGACACATTAAAATTCGCGAGAGCATAATTTTGTCAATTTTCAATCAAATTTCGTACATTTTGTTTTATTACCTTCAAAAAAAGATTCTCTACCATTTCATAAGAAAAAATAAGTTTTTTTTTTTTAAATTCTTGGACACTGGCGCACCCCTTCCAAAAATGGCCTTGGACCTTGAAAGGGTTAATGTTTATAAAATGTTACACTTAATGTTTATAAAATGTTACACTTAATGTTTATAAAATGTTACACTTAATGTTTATAAAATGTTACACTTAATGTTTATAAAATGTTACACTTAATGTTTATAAATGTTATGTGTGGTAAAGTTGGTAAAATATTAAAGGTATAAAAATTGCACATAGATAAATATGATGACTGGTGGTTTCAGACCTTTACTGTAATAAACTTGTAAATATGTCTGGTTGTGAATGGCTGGAGTGGTGCCAAGCAAGGCCACCTGGGAGCCAGGTGCTACTGCTGCTGCCAGTAATCCTCTCATTCTCATACTACTGCCTTTCATATTCTTGTCTCTGTGTGATGCCTCAGTGGAATTGTAGTTATCCTCCCTGTCCTTAGATCAAACCTCATCACTTTCCATGCCCCGGCACTGCATGTCCTTACAGGTGTAGTGCTTCCTCAGGATTACAGTATTTTAATAATTGACCTACACACATACTGTATGTATTCTGTTCTTCCCTTCTCAATTCATTATGACTTTTTAATGGTCCAAGTAAGACTTAAAATGTTATTGTTACTTCCTCTCTCTTAATGCAGGTTATTTGTATTGTTCCAACCACAGTATTGTGACTTATTTGTACATTTTGTGCACTGTTAATGTCCTCAAAAAATGTTGAAATAATTAGTTATTGTAATGCTGCAGTATTTATTAATGTGATTTGTTAAGAAATTCTGCTATGTGATACTTGCATTATGTGGACATATTATTATAATATACAGTGCCTACATTATATGCCTTGTATTAATGTATTATTAATATTTACACATTTTCCCATAAATGGTGTCATTGTAATGAAATTTAAGTTGAGCATTTAAGAGGAAAATAAGTGGTGTTCACTACTGTTAATGAGTGTTGAAGCAGCAAGCTTGTCTTGGTGGGTGGGCTTATGTTACTTATTATGAGCCAGCAGTCAATGTTGGCAGGTACTACTAAGTAGGAATGGTGGATAGGGCCTTTCCTGCCTCTTAGAGTGCTGGCAAGGGCCCAGAGTAATACCTGCCATCGATGTAGGACTTTGAATTATCTGCACCACTCACAGGAGGTGTTGCTGAGGAGTCACCATCTATGAGATGCTGTGATGTCCAGATTGAGAAAGATTGAAGATGGGGGTCGGTTGTTGCACTTGTGTGGACAAGTGTTCTAATCATGGAGCTTTTTAGTGCATGGTTCTCCCTGGGGTAACAGGTACTCTGCCCACATTGACCTACATCCAATCCTCCCCGTCCCTCTGTAAATAGTGTCCCTTGGATACAGAGTACAATGTATTTTTGTTTGTACAGTGCTACTCCTAGTAGTTGTAAGAGAGGCAACCAGGCTTCTAAGTTGCTTTATTGTTGTGCTGTTTTTCAAGATAATACCACACCAGTCAATTCAGTACATGTGTCACTTCTTGTTCCACCTTCATGTCTCCTCACAGTTACCAGTCAGTTCAGTACAAGTGTCACTTCTTGCTCCACCTTCATGTCTCCTCACACTTACCCACAAAAGTTCTTTTGCTGGGCAACATTGCCATTAAAGTCTGCTATACCTTGAACTGTGAGATGTGAACACCGATTTCACCGTTATTGCCGTGTTCAGCCAAAGAAGAGTTTCATGACACCAAAGTTGTTTATAGTTCTTGTCATCAGTTGGCCATGTAATCACATTCCACAAATTACTTGGCTTTCAAACTGATATTTTCTCCAAACTGCAGGAGTGGTCGGCACATCCATCACTCATGGTCGGCACATCCATCACTCATTCTCATGTGGACAGTCTTCTCATGCAATCCTTGAAGTAGTATGTGGGAGATATAAAGCCATCTCAAGCTCCACAGTGGAGACTTTAATCAGACTTCACTCTAGGTAACCATTGCTCTATCATCATTGTGGCCAAAATTGTATTTTACTGTCACTCCATCCTGTTAACTGTATACAGATGCTTCTCGCTTTATGATGGCTCGACTTATATTTTGACTTTACGATGGTGCGATAGTGATGCACATTCAGCACTGTACATTGTACATTACTGTACATTTAATGATAGGATATATACTTTTATTCATTTATTTACTTTTCAGTACTGGCATTTAGTTACAGTAATCATTTGTTTATTTGCTTTTGTGATTTCTCACATTATCAATAATGTGAGAAATCACAAAAGTGCTTGGAATTTCACTATTTTTTTCACAATCAATTTTTAACTTAGGTTGGGTTCATGGGAACACAACCCCAACATAAGTTGAGTAACACTTCTATCTGGCAAATCAAACGTTAACAGTTACAAAGTTATAACCTACTCACAACAGTATTGATACTGTTGGAATTTTAGCTACAGGGTATGTTTTTGTTATTGCAAGGTCAGAATTTCTATCTATGGCTATATTGTCTCACAATCTGTTGACCTGTATCTTAATGCCTCATACAGTGGTACCTTGACTTACAAGTTTAATTCGTTCCGTGACAGAGCTTGTAAGTAAATTTACTCATATCAAATAAATTTTCCTTATTGAAATTAATTGAAATGCCATTAATCTATTCCAGCCCCAAAAAACCACATTAATTTTTTTGTTATGGGTTTTTAAATAAGAAAAATGTATTTATAAATAAGAGATAATGTATAAAAACATAATAATTCATAATAAAAGAGAATGTAAAGAAATAAACTGGTTTTGTAAAGTGTATTTACCTTGGAGATAAGGAACCGTCTGGGAACATTTGCTTACTTCAGCGGAATTCCTGAGTCTTGAGGGGCAGGAGAAAATACTTCAATATAATGCTAATATCAACTCTACGGCTTATTTATCTATCAGAATTGATCTAATATGACATAATAAATACTATAAGTAACATAGAAACATGATATATACTCTAGAATGAAAAAAAATAGGCTAAACGTGCTAAGCGGACTTTCTTCTCTCCCAAACTCTCTACTCCTGGGAACTCTCCGGTCCTCTGCCTTCCCTACATTTCCGGTGTATTTCTAATCTCAACTGTCTCCGTTCCTTAAACATCAAACTTACTTTTTGCCAGAATAACTCTCTTCGCACCAATCTAGTTCATACCTCTCCTCCCTGTATAGATGATCCTGGTGTCTACTCTATTTCTTGTTCCTCCTGTCCTCTTCAGTACAGTGGTCCCTCCGTTTTCGTGCTTAATCCGTTCCTGAGGGATGCACTAAAACTGAAACACACGAAAACTGAACCCATTTTTCCCATAAGAAATAATGTAAATTCAATTAATCTGTTTCAGACACCCAGGAGTATTAACAAAAAATATTTTTTTTAGAGATTAAATATAGATTTACATAAAGAAAAGAATGACAAATAAATATAAAGCACTAATAACATGTATAAATGAACATTGAACATCACACTTACCTTTATTAGCGACTCTTGTTGGTGTATGGAAGATGGAGAGGAGAGAGGGAGGCAAGTTTATTGTTGGGAGGCAGGACAAAATGCTTCATTGTGACACTAATATCAGCTCTATGGCTTATTTATCTATCACAATTCATCTAATATGACATAATAAACAATATAAATAACATAAAAACCTGATATACACTCTAGAATGAATAAAATGTGTGTGTCATTACGAATGTGGTGGCGGGCATACTCGGTCCAGCTATGAAAACATCTTCCCATTCTTTCCTCCTTCAGACGCATTAGTATAAGAGAAAACGGAGTTTGTAATGCTAACTGCATTAGATCACTTCTTTCCAGTCAGCTACATGGATTGAACAGAATTCATTCCTGTCCAGGCTGGTAACAACAACAATAACTGGTTTGTTGACAAAACTCCCGAACATTGTACACTCTCATTCTCTCTCGTTTATTCATTTAATCTTGTTTACTCACCTCTCACTCTACATTAAGACTGCCTCTTACCACCACTGCCTCTAACACTGCCTCAACCAACAAACAAGTACCACTGCCTCTCACCACCACTGCCTCTCACCACCACTAGTTTCCAGTCAGCTTCACGGAGTGAACATAATTCAATCCTGTCCAGGCTGGAAACAGCAACAATAACTGGTTTGTTGGTGTATGAGAGAGGCAGGAGAGTTTGGAGGCAGGACAAGATAGCTCTTCAATACGACACTAATATAAACTCTACGGCTTATTTATCTTTAACAATTCATCTAATATGACATAATAAACAATATTAATAACATAGAAACATGATATATACTCTAGAATGAATAAAATATGTCATTAAGTGTGAGAGAACTGGCGGTAGTATTGTTTTTGTTGGGTATATGGGCCACTGCTGGAGGAGGTCGGCAGCAGCAGCAGGCCGCCACCAGCTCTATTCACACAATGTATATAATTTATAAATAAGAAATATTTACACTTAAATTCATAAACAAATATTTACACTTTAATTTATAAATAAGGAATATTCACACTTCTATAAATAAGAAAGATTTACACTTACCTTGGAGGAGATGTTGGCAGACGGCAGCTCTAGTCTGTCCCTATATTCCTCAAACAAACAATGAAGGAGTTAGGTTTCGTATCGTCATTTTTCTATCGATTAATGGCTTAACTTACTTGCTACACTGTTAATGCTACACTTTAACGCCGGCTGGTGCTATAGCCTTTATCGATTCCACTTTGATACTTTGCTATGATTTCTTTCTTTAATTCTATGGTGTTCCTCACTTTCTTTACCAAAGGACTGACACTAGGAGCTTTCTTTGGGCCCATGGTGGCTTATTTAGCAGTCACACACAATAATCAAGGGCCAAAAACAATGGATTGTTAAGAAATGTTTAGTATGAACTCGCAGGATAATGTTCATTCAACCAGAAACAATGCTACACTGCCTGAGAATGTGCGTGGGCAAGCCCGCCTCCCACGCACATTGTTTTTGGCCCTTGTTTTTGGCCCTTGTTTTTGGCCCATTGTTTTTGGCCCTTGATTATTGTGTGCCAAAAACAATGGATTGTTAAGCAATGTTTAGTATGAACTCGCAGGATAATGTTCACTCAACCAGAAACAATGCTACACTGCCTGAGAATGTGCGTGGGAGGCGGGCTTGCGGGCTTTGTATGTGCGCTGGGCACTGGACAGGTTCCGTACCATGAACGAAAATGGAGGGAATCACACGAAAACAGAGGTAAATTTTCCCCGAAAAAACTGCACGAAAACTGAAACACACGAAAACAGAGATACACGAAAATGGAGGGACCACTGTACTTTGGAGAAACTGGCCGATCTCTTTCTGACAGACTTAGGGAGCACAAAAGTAGTGTTAGTCTTACTGACACCAACAATGCTCTTTTCTGTCATGTCAGAGATCACAGTCATCCTATTGACTGGTCTTCTGCTAAAACTGTCTACCCTACTTCTAACTTTCACAAATGCTGTCTGGTTGAATCAATTCCTCATATTCTGACCACTTAGTAAGACCCTTGAAGTCTTGCATTGCAAGAAGGTCAACAACGTGGACGGCTGCAGGCGATCGATGAAGAGCTTCTGTCGCAATTCAAATAAGGGTTTCCTCTGAAGGAGAACCTTTTGCGAGGGCAAAGGCCCGAGAACGAACGGCAGCAATCCATGCATCAAGATGATTTTCATGGCCATTGAACAAGGGCAAGGCATCAGAATCACGAGTAAAACTGTAGGGTCTCTGTATCTGATTTGGTCTAGCAGTCAATAAGGAACTATTAAGAATATCTGCATGGACAGGAGGAACATGGGAAGACTGATTGCTACAGTACAACTTGGGGGTGGTGGAGACATAATTGCAGAAAATTTGCACAAAAATAATGAAGGTAAAAATAAAGAAAAAGAAAATATGTACAGTAACACAATTAGTTAAAAGTAAAATGAAAAAAATATGGATCTAGGTGCAAAAGTAATGAAAATGTCTCATTCTCACTGCATGAGAATTGACAACTCACTGAAATGCACAATACAAAATAAGGAAACACATTGAAAATGCAATGAAAAGGAAAATATTACTGCAATATGAATTAATTGCAAAAGTGAGCTGTCTTTACTTTTAATTCAATAAAGAAATGTACTAATAAAATTGTAAATCAATGCAAAAGTATAAAATACAATCACTAAATTTATGCAGTTGGAAAATATACTGGAAAAAAAAAAATTCTAAAGAAAATGACACTAAGAAATTAATATGCAATACTGACACAATTAAGTAAAGTATAATACTGAAAAGATTACACTGAATTAGTATACAGTGGAACCTCTACTTACGAGTTTAATCCATTCCAAGAGCTTGCTTGCAACTGGATTTGCTCGTTTGAAGAGTCAATTTTCCTCATTTAAATTAATTAAAATGTAATTAATCCATTCCAGTGAAATTCCAGGCTCCACAAAATACTTCAATAATTTCCCAAATATCAACTCTGTGGCTTATTTATCTATCACAATTCATCTAATGAGACGTAATAAACAATATTAATAACATAGATACATGATATATACACTAGAATGAATGAAATATTACGTATATGAGTAGTGTTAGTGGATGCGGAGTCAGTGGCCATTGTTGCTCCTGGTATACCTTCCCATGCTTTTATAACAGAAAACTTGAGTGTTTGTAAGGCAAACTCCATTAGATCGTCCTTTTTCTATCACTTAATGGCTTAATTGCTACACTCCTAATGGTACACTCTCAATGGTACTCTCAATGGTACTCTCAATGGTACTCTCAATGGTACACTCTCAATGGTACACTCTCAATGGTACACTCTCAATGGTACTCTCAATGGTACACTCAATGGTACACTCAATGGTACACTCAATGGTACTCTCAATGGTACACTCAATGGTACACTCTCAATGGTACACTCAATGGTACACTCATAATGCTACACCTAGTTTGTGTTTATGTATGATTTCCTGCTTTAATTCCATGGAAATCATCCTCATTTTCTTCTCAGCACTGTCCTTTGCACATGCTTTCTTAAGATCCATGGTTAGAAAGAAGAAATTTCGCAAAATACTGTAACTGCAAGAAACGTAATGAAAACATGAAAAATTCCCTCCCCCCCTGAGCGGTGATGTTTTGATACACACTGCCATCTTGTGGTGGCGATCTGAAACTCACTTATATTATTATTATTATTATAATTACGTATTATGTTTTAGTATGTACGTATTCTTATAATAATTATTCTTATAATAATAATAATCATTATATTATACATATTATTATTAGTAGTAGTAGTAGTACGTAGTAGTAGTTATTATTATTAGTAGTAGTACGTATGTATTCTTATAATAATACTCTTGCTTACCATTTGGAATTTTTATTCTCACAAAAAATAGAAGATTTACTGTTATGCAGACTATTGCATTATTGTAATAATTGTACAAATAATGTCAACCCATTCAGACAGGTATTGGACAGTGACGTCATTTGTTTACTCTTGAACATCGCCAAAAATCAAACATTTCAGCTACTTTGAGCTCAATTTCATCATATTGTAATTTTGAAAATAATTTTTAACTAGAATAAACTCAATAAATTTCTCTAATATTAAGTACATAGTCTTTAAGGACAAGAATAAGCTGCCCCTAATGCCATGGCATGTCAGTGGCTCTCCTTGCACTCAATTTACATTGTAACTACCGATACCTATGTAATCTGCAATGAAATAAAATTTGTTTGTTTGTTTGTTGTGAAAGCAATCAAAATCATATCTATGTCTGTAATATATCTTCCATTCTATCAATTGAGACCAAACAAACGAGAATGCAACCATAAAAACCATACGAAAATAGAACGCAAAGGGCCGGCTAAGGCTGAGAAGTGAACTCTGTTATTTACAGTCAGATTTCTTTCAATTTTGGTGTACATTAAGAAACATCTTTCCATCATACATTGCCCAAGTTTCAATAAGATAGTCCAACAAACAAAATGAGATCCAATTCCCTAGATCAAGAGCAAGAGCCCCTCACCAGCATCAAGGAACCTCCCTTGAGGCCCACTCGCATCTGGAAATTTTGCTCGCCTGTGGAAGCAAAAAATCAACTAATCGACTGCTCGTATCTGGAATAACTTGCACGTGGATGCGCTCGTTAGTAGAGGTTTCACTGTAATTTTATCACTTGTCAGAAATAAACAATGATTAAAATAAAATAGAGCACAAAACACTATATAAAATAATTGTGGAAATTAATCACTGGAGAACAATAAATTTCAAAATGCAAGTGAGTTGCAGAAGTAATTAACCCTTTGACTGTCGCAACCCCTAATCCTGAGTGCTCTCCTGTTGTCGCAAAAATATTAAAAAAAAAATTATTTTTTCTTATCAAAATGTTTAGATTATTTTTCTGATTGTTTTTATCCTAAAATTTTTTTTTTTGCGATCAGTACTTACCGAGATATGGAGGCATAAATTTGGCAGAAAATGAGCCGCGTATGGCAACAGCGGCAAATGCCGCTCACTCAGTAAACTTTTGTTTACTTCCAATCGTTGATTTCTTGTTTTTTTTCACTATTTTATTTTTTTACGTAACTTATGATGTGGCCTGTGAGACCAAAGTAAGGTGCAATGTACATATATACACTCGTATGCAACACAATAACCGCACAAACATTATTATCATTATATTGTTTACAAAACTTGTTTACACAAACCAACAATACAAAAAATTCTTTATTACTATTGTTCTATAATATATATACAAATGTACAGTCACTGGACATGTTCATAGAAGTTCTGCAGCTTGTGGAACTCTTTGAAACATGGTTCTATGCACAGTGGTGTTTTACATTCCTCACACACAAAACGAGTGTCTCTGCATTTTTGTGGGCATTTTTTTGTATATGCACAGACAAAACGCCTCTTGTGAGCAGTTTTCCTCAAAGTAGTTGCAGGCAGTTGTGTTAGGTAGTTATCCTAGGTTGATGGTCGTCTGGGTCGTCATTCCTTCCTTCCTTTCTTCCTACATTCCTACTTACCTTCCTTCCTACCTACCTACCTACCTTCCTAACTTCCTTCCTACCTACCTTCCTTCCTTACTACCTTTCATCTCGTCCTTCCTTTCTTCCTTCTGGTTTCTATATATACACACAGTCACTGGACACGTACCTAGAACTGCTATAAGTTTCTGGAAGCTGGTTGTTGTGTCGGGGTCATCATTCCGTCCTTCCTTCCTACATTCCTTTTTACCTTCCTTTCATCTCGTCCTTCCTTCCTTCCTTCCTTCTGGTTACTATATAGTATACGCATATATAATCACTGGACACTTCATAGAATTGCTATTAGCTTCTGGAAGCTGGTTGTTGTTTTTGGGTCGTCATTCCTTCCTTCCTACATTCCTCCTGCCTTCCTACCTACCTACCTACCTACCTACCTACCTTCCTTCCTTCATACCTACCTACCTTCCTTCCTTCATACCTACCTACCTTCCTTCCTTCATACCTACCTACCTTCCTTCCTTCATACCTACCTACCTTCCTTCCTTCATACCTACCTACCTTCCTTCCTACATGCCTTCCTACATTCCTTCCTTCCTACATTCCTTCCTTCCTTTCATCTCATCCTTCCTTCCTTTCATCTCATCCTTCCTTCCTTTCATCTCATCCTTCCTTCCTTTCATCTCATCCTTCCTTCCTTTCATCTCATCCTTCCTTCCTTTCATCTCATCCTTCCTTCCTTTCATCTCATCCTTCCTTCCTTTCATCTCATCCTTCCTTTCTTCCTTCTGGTTTCTATATACAGTGGACCCTCGGTTAACGAATACCCCGGAAATCGTACAATTATGTAAGTATAATTTTTTAATTGCATGTGGAAGTGTATTTTTGGGGGTCTGAAATAGACTAACCTACGTGACATTATTTCTTAAGGACGTAAATGCGTTCGGTAATGGCACTTGAGCAGGCTTCTGGGATGAATTTTTTTTGTTAACCGAGGGTCCACTGTATACATATATATAGTCACTGGACACTTCATAGAACTGATATTTAGCTTCTGTAAGCTGGTTGTTGTGAGTGTGTGGACTTTTAAATATGCTGAGTCAGGGTGCGGCTGCTGTCAAAATGACATATTATACCATCACTCACCATCCTCACTGCCTTGTCAACACCCATAGGGTCCCATGCTCTTCTTCCCCACAGTCCTTCCTACCTACTTACCTACCTACTTTCTTACCTACTTACTTACCTACTTATTTTCTTTAATTTTTTTTCTTTCTTCCTTCTAGTATCCTGGGCATTGCTTTCGGTCACAAACTCCTCAAAACCATGAAATTCATCTTCACTGACACTTCCATCTGTGTTAGAGCTATCACTTGGGAAGAGAAGAGTCCCAGACTCACCTGGAGTCAAATATTTCTTACCGCAAGGCATGCTGAACAAGGACTACTGAAATGGCGTTCCCACAATGCACCACTGGCTCCCCGATTTTTTTTTATACTGTGCACACTGACCCATTCTCTCACATGTGGGCCTACCAGCTTTCTCCCACTTAATTTGAGGCTGCTAGAATTTATGCGTATTAATACGTCCGAAACAGTGGCTCGTAAGACGTATATATATGACCGAAACAGTGAAAGGGTTAATGCAGCAATAAAAAATTAATTGTGCACTGGGAACATGTAGACTGAACACTTTAACTCTTATTGCAAATTAAGTAAAGAATTGAATGTATGGAGAATGATGATAACACTTTACTTTAAATATGAATATTAAGAGTGAATTTGTTCAAAGAATTATTGAGCAAATGAATGAAAGATACAATATACAAAATAGTGTAAAAAAGTAACACTTACAATCTTCAGAATATACAAACAGCAATGGAACACACACACACACATACATACAACAGGCCTAGTGTCTAATCGACATGTGCCTAGGACAAAATGGTAACTAACTGGAGAATGAAACATTGAAAGAACTATTGCACAGAATTAGCATAAAAACACAAGGGAAATGCAATAAAACTGGAACAAAATACAAGGGAAAAAAATAATAAAAACACTGAAATAATGTGTAAACAACACAGAATTAATACAAGGAAAAATTAATTAAGCACTGCACTGGGTAACCAAAAAAAGATAGTTTTATACTGCACACAAGTCACAGAATAAATTGGATATAAGAAATAATTACTGTAGGTGTAGAGAATTACACAAAAGAACGTAGATATGAAATGAGACACTTAATAAATGAGACACTCCAGTCAAGTCATTCACTAAGTCAGTCAAGTCATTCAAGTACTGAATGACTTAAAGTTAGACACTCAGTACAACCATCGACTTCAGTTCCAGAACCTCTACCATCCACCTCAGCCCAGTAGGGCCACAGCATAACTCTCCACTCTCTTTCAATCATCCACAAACACCAGCACCCACAATTTAAGGTAAGAAATGCTATTATTTCTGTTACATTTGTAGTCATAAGCAGTAAAAACAACATAATACATCACGATAATGAACTACAATTACATACATATTCACTTCTATTTTTGTAAGATCTGTTGGTCTAAAAAAAAAAGTTGTTTGGCTTTTTGGGGGCTCCCAGGAATGTAACCTCATTTTTCCCATAAGTTCTTCAGTTAATCTAACACGATTTTACCCAACACGTCGTTTTCAGGAATGTAACTATCGTGTTAAATGACGGTCTACTGTAGTACGAAACTCGGGGTACCACTGTACAGTGGTCCCTCGACTATCGGTCATAATCCGTTCCAGGAGCTAGACCTTAACACGAATTGTTCGAAAGTCTAAACCTTATTTCCCATAAGAAATAATGTAAATACAATTAATCCGTTTCCACCCAAAAATATTCACAAAAAATTCATTTTTCTAAAGAATAAATACTATAGTTTTACATACAGAAAACAATGAGAAATAAATATAAAGCAGTTAAATAAGTTTTACCTTTATTGAAGCCTCTTGTTGGCATATGAGAGTGTTTGTTTGGAGGCAGGACAAGGTAATCCTTCAATATGACAATAATATCAGCTCTACAGCTTATTTATCTAGCACAATTCATCTAATATGACATAATAAACAATATTAATAACATAGAAACATGATATAAACTCTAGAATGAATAAAACATGTCATGAATGTAAGGGCTGGAAGGACTGGTGGTAGTGTGTTTGTTGTTGTTGGGTATAAGGACCACTGACCATAAGCCATGGTGGGTGGCAGCAGAAAGCCACCAACACTATTCACACAAACAATGTGCATAATTTATAAATAAGAAACATTTACACTTTAATTTATAATAAGAAATATTCACTTATATAAATAAGAAATACTTACACTTACCTTGGAGGAGATGGTGGCAGAGGGCGGCGCTCTTGTCAGTGTCCCTATAATCCTCAAACATTGTAGAAGTTAAGTTTCTTGTCATTTTCTATTGATTAATCGCTTAACTTACTTAAGTTTATTCAGGTATACACAAATCCAGTTATACATAGATTATCATACATAGCAGCATATGTTTAGAAAACCTAGGATAACCCAAAAAAGTCAGACAGAGCAACTTATTTCCATTGCTACACTGTTAATGCTACACTTTATTGACTTGTGAAGCTTCTTTGGACCCATGGTGACTTATTTCACAGTGACTCACTAAACCAGCAATAAACACAATAAATTTATTGTGAAATGTTTGAAAGAGTGCGCTGGGTAATGTTCTCTCATTGGTAAACAACACTAGACTGGCATCCTGCGCGGGTAGGCGGACAGGTCTGGTACGGACCGCTACACGAGGGAAACATTGACTGAAAAAAGCACTCGAAACACGAATTCACCGATATACGGAATCACCGAAACACGAGGGACCACTGTACTATTACCTCCCTCTCTTGTTCCCGTCAATGTCTGCTGGCCTATATATACTCCCTCCTTCTCTCCTTTTTTTAGTGTGACTTTGTAAATGGTCCAAGTCGGACCGAAACGTTGTCGTAAGCTCCTCTCTTCTATGTGCGGGTTATTTGTGTAAATAGGCCATAATATGATGAGTGTCCTGGACCAGTCCCAGCATATAAAATCATTACTGCTCCTTCCTATAATGTGTTTGTTGGTCCTGGGCAAGAGAAAACTGAATTTTTGAGAGGCTAGCTGCACTAGATCACAAGTTTCATAAGGAAAACACTGACTTATTTCATGAAGATCACCATTTATTATTGAAGTAAATGCAATAATATTGACAGGAATCATAAAAAAATGATTGTTCTACAATTGACTTGTGGAATATTGGAAATATTCCAAATATTTCGGGATTTGTGTGGGAGTAAAGGGCAAGATATTTTGCAAATGTCAAAAACTTAGCAACTTTATTTTTTTGTAGAATAACTAAAGATAATTACACAATTATCTCAGTGAGAACACCGCACTAGCATTATTTTCCCTTATTTATCAACAAGGTTCAACATGTACTAGCATAGGGTATTTACTTAAAAGGTCTTAGGGTAAAAGGAGGACATTATTAGACTAAAAGATACTTACTCAGGTTAGCTGCTGCATCTGAAAACTTATTGGTCCCTTTTCATTCCTCTCAAAGGTTATTTAAACCAACATTATAAAAATAGAGCTATATTAAGAAGTATATACATATAATGTACAGGTCTCCACTCCTAAACATATAAACAGCCTTACCCAAAGCACATGGCTCAGCTGCCACCTTCAACTCTCTTTTTCTCAACATTTCTTAACCCTCCAGTGTCTTGATACACTGAAGATCACAGAATGTCATGGTAACATCGATCTACAATCCTCCCCATTACCTTTTGGGCACTCATTCAGCCCTGAAGCCAAGATAAGATCAGCACCTACAACAACACCAGCTCACTCCAGCTGCCATTGTCCTCAGGAAGGGCATTGTGGGAAAACAACATCTCTCTAAGCTCCTCCCCAAAAACAAAAAAACATCACTTTGCATATCTCCACATGTACTCTCAATATATCTTATGTTATTACAATGAGACATGCAACTATATTTTAATTAGTTAATAAAATGTGTGCATTATTTATATAACCTATTATATTGAGAAAATCAGTCAAATGAGCCCCCAAGCTTCTAAGGCTGGCCAAGCCTTGTAAACTCTCCTGAGCAGTACTGCTGATTAATTCAATAGAATTAGGCATTCATGTTATTTAATTACAACAATACATGCTGGGTTCCAATAGCCCCCATAACAAGTCCATAATACCCCATAACATTGCCATATGTCATTTTCAGTAAATATTTTTTTTCATTTGTTTTTTGTTTTGTGGCGGCGTATCTGAAGCTCGCTCATAACTCGGATTTTGGCTTGCAACTCAAAGCAGAAAATCGACCAAGTGACGGCTCGTTACTCGGAAAACTCGTTAGTTGGGGCACTCGTAACTCAAGGTACCATTGTCCTTTGTAGTGAAAGTGCACTTTTTCTTGTGCTTGTTGATAAGCTCTACACTAAGGTCTTATGTTAACCCTTTGATTGTTTCAGTCGTATACATGTATATACGTCTTACGAGCCAATGTTTTTGACGTATTAATAAGCCAAAATTCTAGCGGCTTCAAATCAAGCGGGAGAAAGCTAGTAGGCCCACATATGAGAGAATGGGTCTTTATGGTCAGTGTGTGCAGTATAAAAAATTCCTGCAGCACGCAGTGCATAATTAGAAAAAAAAACCTCCAACCGTATTTTTGGATTAAAATGGCCAAATTTGAGGTGCATTTTTGTATAGTATTTATGGTTGTATTCTCATTTTCTTGGTCTCATTTGATAGAATGGAAGACATATAACAGAAATAGAGATGATTTTGATTGGTTTCACAATGAAAAAGACCTTGAAATTGAGCTCAAAGTAGCGGAAATGTTCAATTTTTGCCGATGTTCAAGAGTGAACAAATGAAGTCATTTTCCAATAAATGTTCAACTAGCCATTCTAATACGCAGTCACAAATGGGTTGAGAGTATTTATACAATTATTACAATAATGCAGTAGTCTGCATAACAGTAAATCTATTTTTTGTGTGAATAAATCCATTCTTGGAGCTAGGTCTCAACTCGAACCGGCTGAAAGTGAAACTAATATTTTCCATAAGAAATAATGTAAATACAATTAATCCGTTCTACCCAAAAATATTCACAAAAAATTCATTTTTTAAAGAATAAATACTATAGTTTTACATACAGAAAACAATGAGAAGTAAATATAAAGCACTAATTTTATTGGATAAATGAACATTTAAATCAGTTTTACCTTTATTGAAGACTCTTGTTGGCATATGAGAGAGGCAGGAGAGTTTGGAGGCAGGACAAGATAGTCCTTCAATATGACACTAATATCAACTCTACGGGTTATTTATCTATCACAATTCATCTAATATGACATAATAAACAATATTAATAACATAGAAACATGATATATACTCTAGAATGAATAAAATAGTGGTACCTCGGTTTACGATGGTCTCCAAACTCGCTCTTTTATGTAAGTTTATTTTTTTAAATGCTTTAATAATAATAATAATAATAATAATTTATTTAGACATGGTACAATGATACATAGTTAGGTAGACATGATACAATGACACATAGGTATAAATGGGATGTACAGTGGACCCCCGAGTTTCGTAAAAACTTCACTCCTGAAGTCTGCTCAAGTGCCATTACCGAACGAATTTACTCCCTTAAGGAAAAATTTCACGTAGGTTAGTCTATTTCAGATCCCCAAAAATACACTTCCACAAGAACTTACAAAATTATACTTACATAATTGCACGATTTCCGGGGTATTCGTTAAACGAGGGTCCACTGTACATGCCAAAAGCCCCTAATATGCTGTGCATTGCGGGCATTCTTAAGATTAATTTATAGTAGACTACATGGTAAAAAATTATGGTTGATAATTTATAAAATAAGTATAATTGTGTATCTAAGTTGTAAAATTTGAATATAAGTTGAACATAATAATTTATTAATTGTAGCAATGCAGCTAATTGAGTGAGATAACAATTTAAAACAATTAGTTGCATTGCAGTTACAGTTTACGTGGTCATTATAATGTAAATGTTATAGAAACAGTTAGCTTAGTATGTATTATTCATAACAGGTTTTTACATTTAAGTGATTATTCTACTTTGTTGGGAATGTTTGATATTGTGCATTTAGGTTTGGGTGAGAAGGTGGTTTTTTAGCATCGTTTTGAATTGGGGTACAGGCAGGGTTTCTTTGGCAATGACGGGTAATGAATTCCAAATTTTCGTGCCTTTTATATGCATTGAGTTTTACATAGTGTTAGATGGACACGGGGAACATCGAGGTGTGATCTGTGTCTAGTGTTATGGTCGTGTGCCCTGTTAAAACTGGTAAGGAGAAGTTTGAGTGGTGGGTTAATATTTGCATAGAGTGTTCTATGTATGTAATAGGCACAGTAAAAAGTATGGATGTCTTGTATGGTGAGTAGGTTTAGGTTTTTGAATATTGGTGGAGTATGTTGTCTGGAGTGGGAATTTGTTATCATTCTAACTGCTGCCTTTTGTTGTTTTATTAATGGTCTGAGATGAGTTTTTGATGTTGAGCCCCATGCGCAGATTCCATAGGTGAGGTAGGGGTAAATGAGTGAGTGATATAGGGTAAGGAGAGCTGGTTGTGGAACATAGTACCGTATCTTGGATAGTATTCCCACGGTCTTTGAGACTTGGAAATTTGTTGTATATGTGTCTGAAATTTGAGGCCACTGTCAAGATGGATTCCTAAGAATTTTCCCTCTGTGATGATAAACGGGGACCCGTTTATCATTATGTTAAGTGGTGCGTTTGTAGCTCTGTTCCCAAACTGAATAAAATAGGTTTTATCAATATTGAGAGTAAGTTTGTTAGTCATCATCTAGTATGTCTGGGCTTGGGTGAGAGATAACGTATGTAGTGTCATCTGCAAATAGTATGGGTTTGAGTAGTTGAGATGCATTTGGTAGGTCGTTAATGTAAATGAGAAAGAGAAGTGGGCCAAGAACACTTCCCTGTGGGACACCTACTGTAATAGTTTGTGCGATAGAGCTAGCTCCATTTGTGTACACATATTGGTTTCTGTTGCTAAGGTATGATTTTAGGTAGTTGATGGAGTGCCCTCTTATACCATAGTGTGATAATTTTAGGTGTAACAGATCATGGTCAACTGTATCAAAAGCTTTACGTAAATCAATGAAGATTCCCACTGGGATTTCTTTTTTCTCAAGAGCGGTGTTAATTATTTCTAGCATGTGTATAATGGCATCATTTGTATTTTTATTAGGCCTGAATCCAAATTGACAGTGGTTGAGTACGTTGTTGGAGGTGAGGTAGGAATATATTTGTCTATGAATTATTTTTTCAAAGATTTTGGAGAGAAGGGGTAAGTTAGATATCGGCCTGTAGTTATTTAGGTCTGTTTGATCTCCTCCTTTATGTATGGGGGTGACCCTCACTATTTTGAGTATTGATTTTTGTAAGTGTATTTTTGGGGGTCTAAAAGGACTAGTCTATTTTACATTATTCCTTATGGGGATAAATTCGTTTGGTAATGGCACTTGAACAGCATTCTGGAACGAAAAAATATCGTAAACTGGGGTACCACTGTATGTCATATGTGTCTCTCCCTAACCGACAGTGTTGCTGTGTTGTTTGTTGTTGGGTGTATAAGGGCCACTGAAAGATAAGCCTTATACGTATAGTGGTGGTCATGGAGGCAGCAGAGACGGCGGTGTTGTCAGTTGCTCTATATAACTCCAACAACATTGGAGGAGTCGGTTTTGTGCTGTACTTTCTCTATCCATTAATCGCTTAACTTACTTGCTACACTTTATCGCTGGCTGGTGCTATAGCCTTTATCAACTCGTGCTGCTTTAGTATCGAACATATCGTAGAATCACTAAAGAAAATACATTCTCCCCTCTCTCTTCCTCCTCTACTTTGGTACTTTGCTACAATTTCTTTCTTCAGTTCTATCGTGTTTGTCACAATTAATGAAGAAGCACTAAACACAATGAATTTATTGTGAAATGTTTGGATGAGCGCGGAGGGTAATGTTCACTCAAGGATAAACAAAGCTAGACTGGCTCACGACGCCTGCACGGGGAGGTGCGCAAGCGTGGGCAGGCAGACAGGTCTGGTACGCCGGCTGAAACTTGGGGAAACGGCTGATAGTCGGGCTAAAATTAGGCTGAAAAAAGCGACCGAATTACGAGTTGGTCGATACTCAAGGTAGCCGAAACTCAGGGTTCCACTGTATAAGAGGGGCCTGGAGACGTGACTGATGAACAGAGAAAATGTTATTTTAGTGCCAGGAATGTCTGCAGTGTTCATTCTGGACCCTATTTTGAAATTGGCATCTTTTTTAATTTGCGTGAAATTGGCCAAATTTCCAATTTCTGACCACTTTACTGGGTAGTTGAAATCGGTAAATGGGCGGTTTCTTGTACTCAATCGATAGAACAAATGGGGTTCTAAAGAAATAGCTATGAGTTTGGTCGACTGCAACAATGGAATTGGCCGAAAATAGGGCTCAAAGTGGGCAAAATCGCTGATGCGTAAATATTGCTGAGATCGCAAACTTCGCGAGAGCGTTATTCGGTAAGTTTTCCATCAAATTTCGTACTTTTGGTGTCATTAGCATTGGGAAAAGATTCTCTTATCATTTCATAAGAATTTTTTTTTTTAATACAGTAGACCGTCATTTAGCACGAGATTATGTTACACGTTATGGGTATTGCACGATTGAAGAATTGCGCACATTATTATCTAACACGATGTAAAAATGATATTACACAGTTCATGGGAGGGGAAAAAATTTGAACGCACGGTAGCCAGCGGTGGGTTAAACCATTGAGTCAGTGGGTGTCCTACTGAGGGTGGCTATGAGCCACATCAAGTGTTTAATGCTGACGAGACAAGTGTTTTCTGGAAGAAAATGCCAACACGAACTTATATCAATCAGCAAGAGAAAAGTGCACCAGCTTCAAGACAGCAAAGGATCGCTTCACCTTGCTCCTTTGCGGTAATGCATCAGGTGATTTCAAGTGTAAGCCCACCACCTGTAAATATCCAGTACCCACCAGCAGACCGCACCTGGGATTGGCAGGAAGCTGACAATTTTATTCCCAATCCCCATCAGTTTGATGAAAGTCACAGTGGATTACGCCCATCTTGTCCACTTGGGAACAATGCCACTGAACTGGAATGTTTCCAGTTATTCTTTGACGAACCCCTGATAGACATTATTATCAGAGAAAGCAACAGATACTTTGATTACACAATGGCAAACACGATTCTTTCACCAAAATCACGTCTACACCAGTGGAAGGAGACAACTGTGGCAGAGATGTATCTTTTCTTTGCCACAATAATGCTTATGCCGCATGTCTATAAGCACCGTATCAAATCATATTGGTCAACAGACAGATTGATTGCAACACCAGTTTTCAGTGATATTATACCAGTGAATCGATTTGTGCTACTTATACGCATGTTGCATTTTTCAGACAAAACCAGGCCTGACAGAACCGACAGGTTATATAAGATTAGGAATGAGTTTCTGTATCTGAAAGAGAAGTTCAATATGTATTTTTATCCCTTCAGGATAGGTAGACTGTCATTCAAGCAGTATATACCAAGCAAGAGGAAACGCTTTGGTATAAAGTTGTTTGTGCTTTGTGATTGCTACAGTGGTCTTGTATTGGATATTATTGTGTACACTGGAAGTAATACATTGAAAGATACCAGGAAGTTACTGGGTATCTCTGGTGATGTGGTTAAAACAATGATGGAACCATATCTTGGCAAGTGATTTTTTGCGAGTGAACTTGACAGATGTGTGCGGTACAGTGCGTGCAAATTATAAGCATATGCCTTGGTTCAATGCAGGCACTCGTACAGGTGAGGTGCAGGCGTTTGCTGCCAATGATATCATGGCATTTCGGTGGCATGACAAACGAGATGTCGCACTGTTGTCATCAATTCACCCTAATGAAATGGCAGACAGTGGCAGGGTGAATAGAGAGACTGATTAACCCATTCTAAAACCTGCAGCTGTGATGGACTACACTCTCAATATGCGTTCAGTGGACAAATGTGACATGCAGATTAAGTTTGCTGATTGTGTTAGAAAGAGTTATAAGTGGTACATAAAACTCTTTTTTCACATTCTGGACATTTCCATGCTCAATGCTTATAATGTTTTTAAGTTGAAGACCACAAACAAACCACCATATGGCAAATTTTGTTTGTCTGTTATCAGGCAAATAATCACCAAGTACCAAGAAACACCACCTGCAATAGAAAACCGCCCACGAAATTACCAACAACTACCCTCTTGTCTGAGGCTTGGTGGTGAACACTTCCTAACAAAACTGCCTGCTACTGCTTGCAAGAAAAAGGCTCAGAAGAGGTGTTATGTCTGTGCACATACAAAAAGACGCCCACAACAACGCAAAGACACTCGTTTTAGGTGTGTGGAATGTGAAACACCACTGTGCATGGAACCATGTTTCAGAGACTTCCACAGGCTGCAGAACTTCTAGAAACATGTGCAGTGACTCAATATGTGTATATATATGATTGAATAATAGTTATAAACATAATTGTACATTGTACATTGTTGTAAATATGTTTTGTAAACAAACTAGTGATGATAAACTTTGTGGCATTATTTTATAAGAAATAGCGAGTGAATATTTGAAAAACAGCACTTATATTGGTCTCACAGTCCATAAAAGTTATTTGAAAAAAAAAAAAATCATAAGAAAACAACTTAAAAAAAAAAAAGATTACCGGCCAACCGGAAGTTGCCGATGTTGCTTTCATCGGTTCATTTTGGGTCAACTTGAAGCCTCCATATCTCCGTAAGTATTGATTGCAAAAAAATTTTTGTTTAGCTATTTAGATTCAGAAAAAAAAAACTATCATTTCATAAGAAAAAAATAAATTTTTTTTTCCGAATATTTTTCGACCCCAGGAACACTTTCCTCAGAAGGCCTGTCGACCCCTAAAGGGTTAAATCACCTTAGACCACTCATAACCCAGCAAAAGGCTGCATTCAGAATGATAACAAATTCCCACTCTAGACAGCATACTCCACCAATATTCAAAAGCCTAAAACTCCTCACCATAAAGAACATTCACACTTATAATTGTGCCTACTACATACATAGAACTCTACATTCTAATATAAACCCTCCACTCAAAATTCTCCTCACCAACCTTAATAGGACCCATGACCATAACACAAGAAACAGATCACATTTTGATGTACCCCGCCTCCATAGCAACCTATGTAAAAATTCAATGCACATAAAGGGCCCCAGATTCTGGAACTCATTACCAGAAAATACAAAAATAACCTTGTCTGAGAATCATTTTAAGACTTTTCTCAAAAACCACCTACTCACCCTTACCTAAATACTCATATTCAAAAAATACTCATTGTTATTTCTCCTATAAGAAAATTTCATTATTATTATTATTATTATTATTATTATTATTATTATTATGTACGATAATATTACTTTCAAAAATGCTCAGTATTTTTTTCCTATAAGATAATCTCAATTTGTACTACGTATTATAACATTGTAATATTACCACCTACTCACCATAAACTAAATACGCATTCTGTAAATTACTTTAAAAAAATACTCAATGTCATTTTCTCAAAAATAATTTCAATTTTTACTATTAACTACCATCCTACTAAACACATGCAGCAATGTAATGTCACCATATTATAATTTGCCAAATGAAATATCATCATATTGTAATCTGCCCAATGTTTAAGCAAATCAAATTCCCATCAATCTGTCCAATATTATGTACATAGTCCATAAGTTTTTAGATTAAGCTGCCCGTTATGTCAGTGGCTCTCCTTGCACTTCTATGTAAATCTCTATGTAAAATTGCGATGAAATAAAAATTATTATTATTATTATTATACAATGTGTGACTGACATGTTATAAGGAGTCTATTTCCATGCATAGTTTACAATGTGTAATTACAATATTGATTTGCAAGTACAAAGAAAGCCACTGTCATGCCAAGGCATTTTTGGGCAGACTAAACCTAATGCTTTACAGACTATACTTAATACTATAATAATAATAATAATAATTTTTATTTCAATGCATGTTACAAGTGTACAATGTTATTGGTAGTTACAATTATAAAACAATTATAAAACTGTAATGCAAGGAGAGCCACTGGCATGCCATGGCATTAGGGGCAGTTTATTCTAGAGACTTATTCACTAAGTACTTAATGCTAAAGAAATTGATTGAGTTTATTCTAGTTCTGTATTATTTAAATTATTAAATGGTTATACATACTATTAAAAGACAATACAAGAGAAATTGGTTGAGTTTAATCTAGTTGTAGAATTTATTTCAAATTACAGTATGTTGATGCTATACTAGTATAATAACAATACTAGAAATAGTTTTTAGAGTTTCATCTAGGTATATATTTTATTTCAAATTCAGAAAATGATGATACTATAAGATATTAAATGACAATATGATGATATGAAATTGCAACAAGTGTTAAGGAGGATGAACATATCAAATTGAGATCTTCTTAAGTAAAATAATATTGGGTTTGGAAGTTTGTTACAGTATGAGTATTTAGTATAGGGTGAGTAGGTGATTTTTGAGAAGAGTCTTGAATTGATTTTCATATACAGTGGACCCCCGAGTTTCGTAAACCCCGGAAATCGTACAATTATGTAAGTATAATATTGTAAGTGCTTGTGGAATTGTATTTTGGGGTGTCTGAAATAGACTAACATACGTGACATTTTTCCTTAAGGGAGTAAATTCGTTCGGTAATGGCGCTTGAGCAAACCTCAGGAGGGAAGTTTTTACGAAACTCGGGGGTCCACTGTACTATATCATAGTTGGTTCGAATTGAACATTGATTTTTTATGTATCAACTGAGGTAGTTACAGTATTATATTTTAGCATATTATACATAATGAGATTGAGACAGTTTAAGTTTTGAAATAATTTATAAAATTTGGCAATTTTTGGGTTGATGGTGGTTATAGTATATAGTGTTTGTGTTGTTAGTTTGGGAGGTGAGGTGAGTTCTAAGTAGTGCCTTGAGTTGGTGTGCAGGCAGCAGGGGCTCTCTTCTATGTTCAGGCAATGATGGTGTTGATTATGTGTTGTGACTCCTTGTGTTGACACTAAATTACCAGTGATGAGTCAACAGCAGGGATGAAGAAACAGCAGCAGCAGTGCTAATGACAGCAGCAGCAATGGTGGTAGTGGTGGTAATAGTGGTGGCAGAAATAGCAGCAGCAGCAGTGGTGGTCACAGAAGTAGCAGCAGTGGTGGTGGAGGTGGTAGCAGCAGCAGCAGCAGTGGTGGTGGTGGTAGCAGTGGCAGCAGCAGCAGTGGTGGTGGTGGTAGCAGTGGCAGCAGCAGTGGTGGTGGTGGTGGTAGCAGTGCAGCAGTGGTGGTGGTGGTAGCAGTGGCAGCAACAGTGGCGGTGGTGGTAGCAGTGGCAGCAGCAGTAGTGGTGGTGGTAGCAGTGGCAGCAACAGTGGCGGTGGTGGTAGCAGTGGCAGTAGCAGCAGTGGTTGGTGGTAACAGTATCAGCAGCAGCATCAGCAGTGGTTGGTGGTGGTGGTAGCAGTGGCAGCAGCATCAGCAGTGGTTGGTGGTGGTGGTAGCAGTGGCAGCAGCAGCAGTGGTGGTAGCAGTGGCAGCAGCAGCAGTGGTGGTAGCAGGGCAGCAGCAGCAGCAGCAGTGGTGGTGGTGGTAGCAGTGGCAGCAACAGTGGTGGTGGTGGTAGCAGTGGCAGCAACAGTGGTGGTGGTGGTAGTGTGGCAGCAGCAGCAGTGGTAGTGGTGGTAGCAGTGGCAGCAACAGTGGTGGTGGTTGTAGCAGTGGCAGCAGCAGTGGTGGTGGTTGTAGCAGTGGCAGCAGCAGTGGTGGTGGTGGTAGCAGTGGCAGCAGCGTGGTAGTGGTGGAGCGGTGGCAGAACAGTGGTGGTGGTGGCAGTGGCAGCAGCAGCGTTAGTGGTGTAGCAGTGGCAGCACAGTGGTGGTGGTGGTAGGTGGCAGCAGCAGCGTGGTGGTGGTGGCAGTGGCAGCAACAGTGGGGTGGGTTGCTACAGGGCAGCAAATGGTAGTGGTGGTAGCAGTGGCAGCACAGTGGTGTTGAGCTGGCAGCAGCATGGTGGTGGTGGTGATGAGCAGGCAGCAGCAGTTGGTGGTGGTGACAGTGGCAGCAGCGCAATGGTGGTGGTGGTAGCTTGGCAGGCGCAGTGGTGGTGGTGGTGGTGGTAGCAGTGGTTGTGGGTGGTAGCATGGCGCAGCAGCGCTTGCGTGGTGGTGGTAGCGGTGGTGGCGCAGTGGCAGCACGCTGCCGCTGCTTGGTGGTGGTGGTAGCAGTGGCAGCAGCAGCAGCAGTGGTGGTAGCAGTGGCAGCAGCAGGCCACACGGTGGTGGAGTGGTGGCGCAGTGGCTTGCTGCTGCTAATGGTGGTGGCGGTGGCATGATGTGCTGTGCTGTGATGGTGGCGGTGGTAGCAGTGGCACAGCAACATGGTGGTGGTGTGCATTGAGCGCTGCTGTGTTGGTGGCGGTGGCAGCACTAGCAGTGCGTGGTGGCGGCGGTGCGTGGCAGCTGCTGCTGGTGGTGGTGGGCGTTGGCAACGCGTTGTGGTGGTGGTGCAGTGGCAGCAGCGTGCTGTTGGCGGTGGTAGCAGTGGCGCGCTAGCATTTGGTGGTCGGTGGCGTGGCGCAGGGGGCAACAGTGGTGGTGGTGGAGCAGTGGCAGCAGTAGCAAGTGGTGGTGGTATGCAGCAGCGCGTTGGTGGTGGTGGTGGTAGCTTGAACATGGCTGCGTAGTGGTGGTGGTGGTGGTAGCATTGGCAGCAGCAGCAGTGGTGGTGGTGGTGGTAGCAGTTTGGCAGCAGCGAGCAGTGGCAGCATCAGTGTCTAAACACTGGCAGCTCTGGTGGAGCAGCAGTGTTGTAACAGTTCCTATCTGTTGCTTGTGTTGCATGTAGTGTAAAAGAATACAGATAACATATTGTGTAGTCAATGAGAGGTGTTACATACACTCAAGTATGGCAGGTTTTAAGTCATTCTTTACTAACGTGTACTGTGGCACATTCATTTGTCTCATATGACCATTCATGAGTATGTCAACAACCCAAGTTGCTTGGTTCATTAATCCGTCATCAGTAAGATATTGCAGATGACACCTGGCATGCAGTGTGAGCATGCATGAGATTCCTTGTCATCTAGGTCATCGTGCTTTATTTACATAGTTTAGTAACCTACGTCGGACGTCCTGCATTGCTGAATTCTTGGCTCTGAGCCACCATGCTCACTGCAGCTACCATTACTAGCCATATTTTTCTTGTGTGAGGCTATACACATTCCTGCTACTAGTCAAGACTAAATTTTTATATATATTTCATTTATGTAAATTTAAAGTTTGTTAGTTCATATTTTCATGTACAGTTTCACATAGCTACTGTATGTACTTATATTTGATCATATATTTACTAAAGCAAACAAAACAAACAGCTTTATTTCTTTCTGCAGTATACAAAATGTAGTTTACATGTAATAAAATATTGTTAAGCACAAAAGAAAGCAACTGGCATGCAGTGCATATCAGGCAGTCTGATCCTGATACTTATACACTACTTAATCCTCTGAGGGTCTGTCCCGTAGTTCTACGGCTTGAGGCCAGGGTCCAAGCTGTATACTACATATCATGTGCTCAGCTCACTCAGATAAGCTGTGAGCGGTAAATTTGGGACTAGATATGAGAAAATACATCTATGTGGTAAGTGTGCACCATATAAAATAAATCATGCAGTGCATAATGAGAAAAAACTGTGACTATGTTTTTGGATTTAAACGACTTTGCGGTGTATTTTCATATGGTTTTTACAGTTGTATTCACGGTCTCATTTGATAGAATGGATTATATATTACAGAAATAGAGATGATTTTTATTGGTGTTAGTGCTGAAAATGGCTTGAAACTGAGCTCAAAGTAACGGAAATGTTCGATTTTTGCCGATGTTCAAGAGAAAACAAATGATGTCACGCATCCAAGACATGTCAGCTGGTGGGTCTAATGTGCGTTCACGAATGTGCTGATATTATTTATACATTTATTACAATATTGCATAACAGTAAATCTTCTAGTTTTTGATGTGAATAAAAGTTCTTTGTGAATAAAAAAATCAGGTAGTAGGTTGGTAGACAGCAACCACCCAGGGAGGTACTACCGTCCTGCCAGGTGACTGTGAAACAGAAACCTGAAACTGTTTTACATGATGGTAGGATTGCTGGTGTCTTTTTTCTGTCTCATAAACATGCTGGATAACAGGTACTATATCTAGCTACTTCTACTTACACTTTAGGTCACACTACACAGGCATGCACATGCATATATATATACATACACACATCTAGGTTTTTCTTCTTTTTCTTAATAGCACTTGTTCTTTTTATTTTCTCTATTGTCCATGGGGAAGTGGAAAAGAATCTTTCCTCCGTAAGCCATGCGTGTCGTATGAGGTGACTAAAATGCCGGGAGCAGTGGGCTAGTAACCCCTTCTCCTGAACACATTTACTAAAAAAGAGAAGAGAAACTTTATAAAACTGGGTTGTTTGAATGTGCATGGATGTAGTGCGGATGATGAGAAAGAGATGATTGCTGATGTTATGAATGAAAAGAAGTTGGATGTCCTGGCCCTAAATGAAACAAAGCTGAAGGGGGTAGGTGAGTTTCAGTGGGGAGAAATAAATGGGATGAAGTCAGGAGTATCTGAGAGAGTTAGAGCTAAGGAAAGGGTAGCAATAATGTTGAAGGATCAGTTATGGAAGGAGAAGATGGAATATAAATGTGTAAATTCAAGGATTATGTGGATTAAAATAAGGGTCGGATGCGAAAAGTGTGTCATAATAAGCGTGTATGCACCTGGAGAAGAGAGGAGTGCAGAGGAGAGAGAGAGAGATTTTTTGAGATGTTAAGCGAATGTATAGGAACTTTTGAACCAAGTGAGAGAGTAATTGTGGTAGGGGACCTAAATGCTAAAGTAGGAGAAACATGTAGAGAGGGTGTGGTAGGTAAGTTTGGGGTGCCAGGTGTAAATGATAATGGGAGCCCTTTGATTGAACTTTGTATAGAAAGGGGTTTAGTTATAGTAATACAGTGGTACCCGGTTTACGATGGTCCCCAAACTCACCCTTTATGTAAGTTTATTTTTTAAATGCTTTGTAAGTGTAATTTGGGGGTCTAAAGGACTAGTCTATTTTACAACTTTTCTTAAGGAGATAAATTCGTTTGGTAATGGCACTTGAACAGCATTCTGGAATGAAAAAATATCGTAAACCGGGGTACCACTGTACATATTTTAAGAAAAAGAGGATAAATAAGTATACAAGATATGATGTAGGGCGTAATGACAGTAGTTTGTTGGACTATGTATTGGTAGATAAAAGACTGTTGAGTAGACTTCAGGATGTACATGTTTATAGAGGGCCACAGATATATCAGATCACTTTTTAGTTATAGCTACAGTGGGAGTAAAAGGTAGATGGGATACAAGGAAAATAGAAGCAGTAAGAGAGATGTGAAGGTTTATAAACTAAAAGAGGAGGCAGTTAGGGTAAGATATAAACAACTATTGGAGGATAGATGGGCTAGTGAGAGTGTAGGCAATGGGGTCGAGGATGTATGGGGTAGATTTAAAATGTAGTGTTAGTGTTCAGCAGAAGTTTGTGGTTACAGGCGAGTGGGTGCGGAGGGAAGAAGAGCGATTGGTGGAATGATGATGTAAAGAGAGTAGTAAGGGAGAAAAAGTTAGCATATGAGAGGTTTTTACAAAGTAGAAGTGATGCAAGGAGGGAAGAGTATATGGAGAGAAAATGAGAGGTTAAGAGAGTGGTGAAGCAATGTAAAAAGAGAGCAAATGAGAGAGTGGGTGAGATGTTATCAACAAATTTTGTTAAAAATAAGAAAAAGTTTTGGAGTGATATTAAGAAGTTGAGGAAGCCTAGGGAACAAATGGATTTGACAGTTAAAAATAGGAGAGGAGAGTTATTAAATGGAGAGTTAGAGGTATCGGGAAGATGGAGGGAATATTTTGAGGAGTTGTTAAATGTTGATGAAGATAGGGAAGCTGTGATTTCGTGTATAGGGCCAGGAGGAATAACATTTTGTAGGAGTGTGGAAGAGCCAGTTGTGAGTGTGGGGGAAGTTCGTGAGGCAGTGGGGTAAGTCAGCTGGGATTGATGGGATAAAGATAGAAATGTTAAAAGCAGGTGGGGATATAGTTTTGGAGTGGTTGGTGCTATTATTTGATAAATGTATGGAAGAGGGTAAGGTACCAAGGGATTGGCAGAGAGCGTGTATTGTTCCTTTGTATAAAGGCAAAGGGACAAAGAGAGTGCAAAATTATAGGGAATAAGTCTGTTGAGTGTACCTGGTAAAGTGTATGGTAGTTATTATTGAAAGAATTAAGAGTAAGACAGAAAGCAGGATAGCAGATGAACAAGAGGGCTTTAGGAAAGGTAGGGGGTGTGTAGACCAAGTGTTTACAGTGAAACATATAGGTGAACAGTATTTGGATAAGGGTGAAGAGGTTTTGTGGCATTTATGGATTTGGAAAAGGCGATGATAGGGTGGATAGGGGGCAATGTGGCAGATGTTGCAGGTGTATGGAATAGGAGGTAGGTTACTGAAGCAGTGAAGAGTTTTTATGAGGATAGTGAGGCTCAGGTTAGGTGTGTAGGAGGGAGGGGACTATTTCCAGTAAAAGTGGGCCTTAGACAAGGATGTGATGTCACTGTGGTTATTCAATATATTTATAGATGGGGTTGTAAGAGAAGTGAATGTGAGGGTCTTGGCAAGAGGTGTGGTGTTAAAAGATAAAGAATCAAATACAGAGTGAGAGTTGTCACAGTTGAATTTTGCTGATGACACTGTGCTTTTGGGAGATTCTGAAAGAAGTTGCAGAGGTTGGTGGAGAATTTGGTAGGGTGTGTAAAAGAAGAAAATTGAAAGTGAATATAGGAAAGAGTAAGGTGATGAGGATAACAAAAAGATTAGGTGACGAAAGATTGGATATCAGATTGGAGGGAGAGAGTATGGAGGAGTTGAATGTATTCAGATATTTGGGAGTGGACATGTCAGCAGATGGGTCTATGAAGGATGAGGTGAATCATAGAATTGATGAGGGGAAAAGGGTGAGTGGAGCACTTCGGAGTCTGTGGAGACAAAGAACTTTGTCCATGGAAGTAAAGAGGGAATGTATGAGAGCATAGTTATACCAACACTCTTATATGGGTGTGAAGCATGGGTGATGAATGTTGCAATGAGGAGAAGGCTGGAGGCAGTGGAGATGTCATGTCTGAGGTCAATGTGTGGTGTGAATATAATGCAGAGAATTCGGAGTTTGAAATTAGGAGGAGGTGCGGATTACCAAACAATTATCCAGAGAGCCTGAGGAGGGTGTTGAGGTGGTTCGGACAATAGAGAGAATAGAACGAGACAGAATGACTTTGAGAGGTATAAATCTGTAGTGGAGGAAAGGCGGGGTAGGGGTCGGCCTAGAAAAGGTTGGAGGGAGGGGAAAGGAAGTTTTGTGGCGAGGGCTTGGACTTCCAGCAAGCATGTGTGAGCGTATTTGATAAGAGTGAATGGAGACAAATGGTTTTTAATACTTGACGTGCTATTGGAGTGTGAGCAAAGTAACATTTATGAAGGGATTCAGGGAAACCGGCAGGCCGGACTTGAGTCCTGGAGATGGGAAGTACAGTGTCTGCACTCTGAAGGAGGGGTGTTAATTATTTGCAGTTATATAACTGTAGTGTAAAGCACCCCTCTTGCAAGACAGTGATGGAGTGAATGATGATGAAAGTTTTTCTTTTTCGGGTTATTCTGCCTTGGTGGGAATTGGCCGATGTTTTAATAAAAAATAATAATAGTGAATAATAATAATAATAGTTCCCTTGAAGCATTATGTAAGATTTGTGTCGCTGCCTTAACTCATCTGATCTCCACTAATGATGACAGGTGACATTTGATGAGGGGTGAGCGTAGTCTTATCTTTTCTAATCAGTCCAGTAATTACAGTGATGCCCCTGTGGTTTAGCGCTTCTATTTGATTATAATAATAATAATAATAATAATTACAGTGATGACATTTGATGAGCTTACACTGCTTACCTTTATTTGTTATGCAAACCTGTCTTGTGTGTCTGTATCTGTCTGTCTGTGTGTCGTCTCCTTTCTGTCTGCTTGTCTCAGAGAGTAGCTCATAAACCAACTGGTATTACGCAGATCACAAGCACATTATATCACTTTGTCTTGATTTTTTTAGTTATCCTAGGTAATTTACACTATGTATAATTGTATTTACGTATGTGTTCCTGTGAAATAGAGACAAAGAGACAGATAGATACAGACAGACAGGCAGAGATAGACAGCCAATCAGGTACCCAGCTGACCAGCAGCTGCTGGCCAGCCAGGTGGCCAAACAGCTACTGGCCAGCCAGCTGGCTAAGCAGGCAGCCAGTCAGCTGGCCGGCCGCCTGCCGACATCACTTTCCACTTATAAGGGAGTGTTAATATGACAAGACATCAGTGAATCTATGGTGTTTGCGCTGTTTGCTTTAGCTGGCCCTCAATTTAACCCTTAAATGGTCCAAACATATATAACGTTCTTACTGCTACTGCCCCAAACGTATATTTACGTTGTTTTTCATGCCTCCAAATTTGGCATGATTGGCCTGAGATGCCTGGTCAGCATAGAATGGGTCCTAACATTCAGTGTGTGCCATATTAAAAAAATCTGGGACCACTGAGTACCTTGTGGGAGCACCAGTTAAATTGAGCGCCAGCTAGAGCAAACACTGCGGCAAACACCAAGGATTCACTGATGTCATGTCATATTAACACCCCCTTTGAAGTGGAAAGTGATGTCGG
>WNWK01017458.1:0-42415 GCA_009830355.1 Cherax destructor | reverse complement strand
AGATGCCTGCAACTCTTCAATAAAGGTAAGTAAATGTATATATATATATTGTTTTTAATTATTTTATATGTGAATATCTTTTTGTGGAACGGATTAATTGTATTTACATTATTTCTTATGGGAAATAATGGTTCGAATTTCGAAAACTTCGTGTTAAGTACTAGCTCCTGGAACGGATTAATTACGATACTCGGGGGTCCACTGTATACTGGTATGAATGTGTGGGTGGTGGTTGCTCTCGCTTGTAAACAATAGCACACTGATGCTCCCTGGAGTGCCCGCACAGCTGGGCCACGCGTATGCGTCCGGGACGAATATCGTAAACCAAATAGATCATCGTAAACGGAGTCAATATTTTGACGTAAAAATGTATCGCTAACCGATTCTATCAGTATCCGATGCCATCGCTAACCGAGGGTCCACTGTACAGTGAACCCTTGGTTAGCGGCCAACTCGGTTAGCGGCCGGTTTTATGGCTCCCGGTTAGCGGCCGGTTTTATGGCTCCCGGTTAGCGGCCGTTATTTAGGTTAGTGGCCGTATAGGACGCGTCGGTCCGCCGACTGGGGCCGCTTGTGCTTCAGTTTGGCTGTGTCTCTCGGTGCGTAAGGAAGCTTTTGCTCATTCATCCAAACATTTCGCTTGTTTTCCATTGTTTTTTATCACTGCAACTGCGAAATAAATAACCATGGCTCCCAAGAAAGTTCCTAGTAAAGTTCCTGTGGCAAAGACATTGAGAAACACCATGGAATTTAAGAGAGAGGTGATTAAGAAATATGAGAGTGGTATGCGGGTGCTGGAACTTACCAGGATGTTTGGGAAAAACAAATCAACAATTACAACCATTCTGTCAAAGAAAGAACAAATCAAGGATGCAGATGTTGCCAAAGGAGTAAATGTGCTTACGAAACAAAGGTCACCAATAATGGAACAAATGGAAAAGTTATTGTTATTGTGGATTAAAGAAAGACAAATAGTGGGAGACAATGTAGTGGAGTCTGTTATTTGTGAGAAGGCAAGGCAGTTGCATAAATATCTTGTGAAGAAAACTCCTGGAACAAGTGCTGCTGCTAGTGAATTCAGGGCCAGCAAAGGCTGGTTTGAGAGATTTAAGAAGCGCAGTGGCATACACAGTGTTGTAAGGCATGGTGAGGCTGCAAGTTCAGACAAACATTCTGCTGAAAAGTTTGTGCAGGAATTTCAGGACTACATAAAGAGTGAAAATCTGAAACCCCAACAAGTGTTTAATTGTGATGAAACAGGCCTGTTTTGGAAGAAAATGCCCAACAGGACCTACATCACGCAGGAGGAAAAGACACTGCCAGGACACAAGCCTATGAAAGACAGGCTAACTCTCATGTTGTGTGGCAATGCAAGTGGGGATTTCAAAGTGAAGCCTTTACTAGTGTATGAGTGATACACTAGTAAAGAAACACAATGTCCACAAGAAAAGATTGTGTGTGATGTGGAAATCAAATCAAAATGCATGGGTCACAAGGTCAATTTTCAAAGGTTGGGTTGATGATGTGTTTGGCCCAAGTGTGAAAAAATACCTTCAGGATAACAATTTGGGACTCAAGTGCCTCCTGGTACTGGACAATGCTCCTGCACATCCTCCAGACTTGGAAGACCAAATGTCTAGGGACTTCAAATTTATAAAAGTGAAGCTCTTGCCTCCTAACACCACTCCTCTTCTCCAGCCCATGGACCAGCAGGTCATTTCTAACTTCAAGAAACTGTACACCAAAGCAGTGTTTCAGAAGTGCTTTGAAATGACCTCAGGCACTGAATTGACCCTTAGAGAGTTCTGGAAGAATCACTTCAATGTCTACAACTGCATAGGCCTTATAGGTAAGGCTTGGGAGGGAGTGACTACCAGGACTTTGAACTCTGCTTGGAGACCACAGTGGCTGGATCGTGTTGAATAGAGGATTTTGAAGGATTTGCGGCTGACGACCCTGTGCCTGTTGTGGAAGATATTGTGACATTGGGGAACAGCCTGGGGTTGGAGGTGAGTGGTGAGGATGTGGAAGAGTTGGTGCAGGACCACAGTGTAGAGCAAACCACTGAAGAGCTGCAACAGCTGGAACTGGAACTTCATCATTCCAAAGTTGAGGCAATTGCTTCAGAAAAGGAGGAGGAGGAGGAAAAGGAAGAGGAGGAGGTCCCTTCTGCAGAGATTAAGGAAATTTGTTCTATGTGGACTAAGGTGCAGACATTTGTTGAAAAACACCATCCTGACCAAGCTGAAACAAGCCATATCTGCAACATGTTTAGTGACAAAACCTTGTCCCACTTCAGGGAAATGTTAAAGAGGTACCAGAAACAGAGCACTCTGGACAGTTATTTTTCTAGAAAGGGGTCCAGTGACTCTCAAGCTGGTCCTAGTGGGATTAAAAGACAAAGAAGGGAAGTAACCCCAGAGAGGGACTTGTTACCTGAAGTCCTTTTGGAGGGGGATTCCCCTTCCAAACACTAACTCCTTCCTATTTCCTCCTCCCTATCTTCCAGAAGCCAGCATTAGTCTTCAATAAAGGTATGTAATACTGATTTAATTGTTAAAAAATTGTGAATATTTTTATCTGGAACAGATTAATTGTATTTACATTAATTCTTATGGGGAAAATTATTTCGGTTAAAGGCCATTTCGCTTAAAAGCCTAGCTCCTGGAACGGATTATGGCCGCTAACTGCGGGTCCACTGCATGGTCACAAAACAGAGATCGCAAATACTGAAAGATGTTGAGACTTTGTTGTTGGTGTGGATCACCCAGAAAGAATTAGCAGGAGATAGTGTTACGCAGGCGATAATATCTGAAAAAGCAACGCAATTGCATGGTGATCTCATGAAGAAAATGCCTGCAACAAGTGCTGAAGTGAACGAATTTAAAGCCAGCAAAGGCTGGTTTGACAGATTTAAGAAGCGTAGTGGCATACACAGTGTGATAAGGCATGGTGAGGTAGCCAGTTCAGGCAAACTTGCTGCTGAAAAATATGTGCATGAATTTAAAATCTATGTAGAGGCTGGAGGATTTAAACCCGAACAAGTGTTTGTGACAAAACAGGCCTGTTTTGGAAGAAACTGCCAAACAGGACCTACATTACACAGGAGGAAAAGGCACTGCTAGGACACAAGCCTATGAAAGACAGGCTAACTCTTATGTTGTGTGCTAATGCTAGTGGGGATTTCAAAGTGAAGCCTTTACTCGTGTATCACTGAAAATCCCAGAGCGTTCAAGAAGTACAGAGATTCCAAGGCTAATTTGTGTGTGATGTGGAAGTCTAACAATAAGGCATGGGTCACGAGGGAAATTTTCCTTGATTGGTTCAATTAAGTGTTTGGCCCCAGTGTGAAGAAATACCTCCTGGAAAATAAATTGCCACTTAAGTGCCTCCTGGTAATGGACAATTCTCCTGGTCATTCTCCAGACTTGGAAGAACAAATTGTGGAGGATTTGAAGTTCATCAAAGTGAAGTTTTTGCCCCCTAATACCACTCCTCTCTTCCAGCCCATGGACCAGCAGGTCATTTGTAACTTCAAAAAACTGTACACCAAAGCAATGTTTCAAAGGTGCTTTGACATAACCTCAGACACTGCTGTGATCCTAAGAGAGTTCTGGAAAGATCACTTCAATATCCTCAATTGCATAAACCATATAGGGAAGGCTTGGGAGGATGTGAGCATCAGGACTTTGAACTCTGCTTGGAGAAAATTGTTGCCAGACTGTGTCCCAGAGAGGGATTTTGAAGGGTTTGGGGCTGAGCCTCAGGGCCCTGAGCCTGTTGTAGAAAAAATTGTGGCACTGGGGAAGTCCATGGGGTTGGAGGTTACTTGCGAGGATGTGGAAGAGTTGGTGGAGGACCACAATGAAGAGCTAACCACTGCAGATCTGCAAGAGCTTCAACTGCAACAGAAACAGACCACAACTCAGGAAAGTGATTCAGAGGAGGAAGAGATATGGAGGACGTTGCCTTCTTCAAAGATTAAGGAGATGTGTGCAAAGTGGAGTGACTTACAAAGATTTATGGAGCATTGTCGCCCAAACAAAGCTGTTGCAGGCCATGCTGGCAACATGTACAATGAGACTGTGGTGTCCCACTTCAGGGCTGTTTTAAAGGAATGCCAGATACAGAGCTCCCTGGACAGTTATTTTGTCAGACAGGGGTCAAGTGACTCTCAAGCTGGTCCTAGTGGCATTAAAAGAAAAAGGCCAGTAACCCCAGAAAAGAACTTGGTACCTGAAGTGTTAATGGAAGGGGATTCCCCTTCCAAACAGTAGCAACTCCTCCATCCTCTCCCCTCCTCCCGTCTTCCACACATCAACGACTCTTCAATAAAGGTAAGTGACATGTTATTACTGTTTATTTCTTATGTCTCATTGTTTTCTGTGTTTTCTGTACAAAAAGAATTTATTTTAATACTTTTGGGTGTCTGGAACGGATTAATTTTATTTCCATTATTTCTTATGGGGAAAATATATTCAGAGTTCGTAATATTCGGTGTTCGGAGCGCCCTCTGGAACGGATTAATTACGAACTCCGGGGGTCCACTGTATGCTTTATTATTACCCTAATGTCAACACTATATAGCTTATTTACCTATCACAATTGATCTAATATGACATAATAAACAATATAAATAACATAAAAACATGGTAAATACTCCAGAATGAATAATATTTGGCATAATACCGAGCGGTTCGATGGAGATATGAAGAGGATATGGAATACAAGTACCATCCTCCTATCCCTGTCTTGGGGCTTATATTAGAGAAAATGGAGTGTAGCACAGGGCTAACTGTGATATACAGTGGACCCTCGAGTTACGTACACTCCCGGAAATTGTACAATTATGTAAGTATAATATTGTAAGTGGTTTTGTAAGTGCATTTTTGGGGGTCTGAAATGGACTAACCTACTTGACATTTTTTCTTAAGGGAGTAAATTCGTTCGGTAATGGCACTTGAGCAGGCTTCTGGAATGAAGTTTTTACGTTACTCGGGGGTCCACTGTACACTCGTAATGCACCATAAACCTGAAACAAAAAAGCTATTTTCTCTACATAGATTATCATACATAGCAGCATATGTGTAGATAACCTAGGATAACTTAAAAAAGTCAAAGTGGCTCATTTCCAGTACCTGGCTTGGGCTTGCCATATATGATTTTAGGTAAATATTTTTTTTCTCAGTTGTTTGTTGGGCTATCTTATTGAAACTTGGGCAATGTATGATGGAAAGATGCTTCTTAATATACACCAAAAATGAAAGAAATTGGAAGATAAATAATGGAGTTCACTTCTCAGCCATTAGCCGCCCCTTAGTGGTATATTTTCGTATGGTTTTTCATGGTTGTATTCTCGTTTTTTTGGAAGATATATTACAGAAATAGATATGATTTTGATTGGTTTCACAATGAAAAGTACCTTGAAATTGAGCTCAAATTAGCGGAAATGTTCGATTCTTTGCCGATGTTCAAGAGTAAAGAAATGTCGTCACCGTCCAATACGTGTCCAACTGGCCAGTCTAATGCTCAGTCTTGAATGGGTTGACATTATTTATACAATTATTACAATAATGCAATAGGCTGCATAACAGTAAATCTTATATTTTTTGTGGGAATAAAAATTCAAAATGGAAAACAAGAGTATAATATAAGAGGGGCCTGGAGACGTGACTAATGAACAGAGAAAATGTTATTTTAGTGCCAGTTATGTCTGCAGTGTTTATTCTGGGCCCTATTTTGAAATTGGCATCTTTAGAAATCTGTGTGAAATTGGCCAAATTGCCAATTTCTGACCACTTTATTGGGTAGTTGAAACAGGTGAATGGGCGGTTTCTTGTATTCAGTCGACAGAATAGAAGCAAGTAAATAAGTAAGTTTATTCAGGTATACACAAATACAGTTACACAGATTATCATATATAGCAGCATGTGTGTAGAGAACTTAGGATAACCCAAAAAAGTTAGATAAAGTGACTTATTTCTATTGAGGTCCTTAAAGACCATCGTGTAGTTGATGGGTTTTAACACATAATAAACCAGCTAGCCATTTCGTATAACAAACCAGAAACAAGAACAGATCTTGCAAGAACCCTTTCAAGATCTGTTCTTGCAAGAGTTGCACTGAAGCAAAGGTTCAGTGCAACGCTTGATTAACCTTGCTGAATTTAAACAGGTCTACAGAAGGAATACTAGCGAAATAGCCGAGTTTGGTAGACTGGAACAATGGAATGGGCCATAAATAGGGCGTAAATTGGGTAATCCGGCAAAGTCACTAATCTGGCACCCTACCGGTCCTGATGATGCCGGATTAGTGATGGCGACCTGTACCAGTAAGTTATGTGATAGCTTACAGTGGACTCAAATTTTCTCTAATATTTGTTTTACTTAGAAGAAAAACCTTTTGCTTATACCTGGAGGGGGTTTTGGGGGTCACTGCCCCACAGCCCAGTCTGTAACCAGGCCTCAAAGTGGAACTGGGCCTGATCAACCAGGCTGTTACTGCTGGCTGCACGTAAACTGACGTACGAACCACAGCCCGGATGGTCAGGAACTGACTTTAGGTGCCTGCCCAGCTCCTGCTTGAAGACTGCCAGGGGTTTATTGGTAATCCAGTAATGTATGCTGGGAGGCAGCTGAACTGTCTTGGGCCCCAAACACTTATTGTGCTGTCTCTTAGCGTACTCGTGTCTCCCCTGCTTTCCACTGGGGGGATGTTACATCTCCTGCCAAGTCTCTTCTTTCGTAGGGATTGATTTCCATGTGCAGATTTGTGACTAGTTCCTCTAGGATTTTCCAAGTGTATGTTATCATGTATCTTTCTTGCATGCATTCCAGGGAGTACAAATCAAGGAACTTAAACTGTTCTCAGTAATTTAAATGCTTTATTGTACTTATATGTGCAGTGAAAGCTCTCTGTATATTCTCAAGGTATGTAATTTTGCCTGTCTTGAAAAGGGCTGTTAGTATACAGCAATATTTCAGCCTAGAGAGAACAAGAAATTTGAAGAGAAACACATGAAGAATGAGACATGAAGAATAAAATAATAATAACATGACACTTACCTTTATTGAAGAATTGTTGATGTGTGGAAGATGGGAGGAGGGGAGAGGATGGAAGAGTTGCTATTGTTTGGAAGGGAAATCCCCTTCCATAAAGACTTCAGGTACCAAGTCCTTTTCTGGTGTTACTTCCCTTCTTTGTTTTTTTAATGCCACTAGGACCAGCTTGAGAGTCACTGGACCCCTGTCATACAAAATATTGTTCCAGACAGCTCTGTTTCTGGCGTGTCTTTAAAACTTCCCCAAAATGGGACACCACATTGTCATTGAACATGTTGCCAACACGGCCTGCAACAGCCTTGTCGGGGTGAAGTTCATCCATAAATCTTTGCACCTCAGTCCACTTTGCACAAATGTCCTTAATCTTTGAAGAAGGCATCGTCTTCCATCTCTCTTCCTCCTCCTCTGAAGCAATTTCCTGAGCTGTGGTACCTGTTGCTGTTGCAGAAGAAGGTCTTGCAGCTTTTCAGTGGTTAGCTCTTCATTGTGGTCCTCCACCAACTCTTCCACATCCTCGAAACTCACATCCAACCCCATGGAATATCCCAATGCCACAATACTTTCCACAACTGGCATAGGTTCCTCAGGGTCAGCCCCCAAACCCTTCAAAATCCCTCTCTTGGACACAGTCTGGCCACAATTTTCTCCAAGCAGAGTTCAAAGTCATCGAAGTCACTCCCTCCCAAGCCTTCCATATAAGGTTTATGCAATGGAGGATACTTAAGTGATCTTTCCAGAACTCTCTTAGGGTCAATTCAGTGTCTGTGGTTATGTCAAAGCACATTTGAAACATTGCTTTGGTGTAGAGTTTTTTGAAGTTTGAAATGACCTGCTGGTCCATGGGCTGGATGAGAGGAGTGGTGTTAGGGGGCAAGAACTTCACTTTGATGAAACGAAACTTCTCCACCATTTGCTCTTCCAAGTCTCGAGGATGAGAAGGAGCACTGTCCATTACCAGGAGGCACTTGAGTGGCAATTTATTATCCAGGAGATATTTCCTCACACTGGGGCCAAACACTTCATTGAACCAATCAAGGAAAATGTCCCTTGTGACCCATGCCTTACTGTTAGCCTTCCACATCACACACAATTTACTCTTAGCAACACTGTGTTTCTTGAACACACTGGGATTTTCAGTGATACACCAGTAAAGGCTTCACTTTGAAATCCTAACTAGCATTACTACAGAACATTAGAGTTAGCCTGTCTTTCATAGCTTGTGTCCTGGCAGTGCCTTTTCCTCCTGTGTAATGTAGGTCCTCTTTGGCATTTTCTTCCAAAACAGGCCTGTTTTGTCACAATTGAACACTTGTTGAGGTTTCAATTGTTCAGCCTCTATGTACCCCTTGAAGTCCTGAACATATTTTTCAGCCGCACATTTGTCAGAACTTGCTCCCTCACCATGCCTTACCACATTGTGTATGCCACTACACTTCTTAAGTCTGTCAAACCAGCCATTGCTGGCCTTAAATTCGTTGCAGGCATTTTCTTTACAAGATCATGCAACTGCCTTGCTTTTTCACATATTATCGACTGCGTAATACTATCTCCTGCTAATTGTTTCTCAATGATCCACACCAACAACAAAGTCTCCACAGCTTCCAGTATTTGCGATCTCTGTTTTGTGATCCTACTTGCACCTTTCACAACAACAACTTCCTTGATTTCCTTTCTCTTGGCCACGATGGAAGCGATGGTTGTATGGGGTTTCTCATACAGCCTGGCCAACTTGGTGACATGCACTCCACTTTCATATTTTGCATTGATCTCTTTTTTTCAATTCTATCGTGTTTCTGACCTTCTTTACCAAAGGGCTGGTACTAGGAGCTTTCTTTTGGCAAGCACTAAAAACAATGGAATAATTACAAAATGTATCGCATGAACGTGTGGGGTTACCATCACTCACTGGTAAACAATGCCATACTGACTCTGAATGGTGTTTCGGGGCCGCTTGGGCCAGGCATATGTGTACCGGACCAACAACTATTACCGAGCGGAACGACGATCACCGAGCCAATATTCTGACGAAAAAAACGTAACGATTACCAAATATTACGAACTCCGATGACTATGATATCCGGGGTTCCACTGTATAAAATCATACTGGTCCACAGATCGGCTAATTTGTACCCCGGCCTTCAGTGAAATCATCCCAGTGAACAGATTTATCTTACTGTTATTCATGTTGCACTTCTCTGACAAAACCAGGCCTGACAGAAATGACAGGTTATACAAGATTAGAAATATTTTCATGTACAGTGGACCCTCGGAAATCGAACATAATCCATTCCAGGAACTTGTTCTTAACTCAAAATGTTCGAAAATCGAATCAATATTTCCCATAAGAAATAATGGAAATACAATTAATTCGTTCCTGCTGTCAGGAGGCATGACAAAATAGTACATACAGAGGACCCCTGGTTTTCGTTATTTTTTTGTTCCAGAATGCTGTTCAAGTGCCATTACCAAACAAATTTATTCTTATAAGGAATAATGTAAAGTAGACTATTCCTTTTAGACCCCCAAAAATACACTTACAAAAGCATTTAAAAAAATACACTTACATAAAAGGGCGAGTTTGAAGCAGGACAAACACCGGGGGTCCACTGTACTTCAATATGATGCTATTATCAACTCTATGGCTTATTTATCTATCACAATTCATCTGACATAATAAAGAATATAAATACATAACATAAAAACCTGATATACACTCTAGAATGAATAAAATATGTATGTCATTACGAATGTGGTGGCGGGGAAGGACGGTGGTGGCGGGCATTCTTGCTCCAGCTATGAAAACATCTTCTCATTCTTTCCTTCTTCAGACGTGTTAGTACAGTGGAACCCCGAGTAACGTAAAAACTTCATTCCAGAAGCCTGCTCAAGTGCCATTACCGAACGAATTTACTCCCTTAAGAAATAATGTCAAGTAGGTTAGTACATTTTAGACCCCAAAAATACACTTACAAAAGCACTTACAATATTATACTTACATAATTGTACGATTTCCGGGGTGTATGTTAATCGGGGTTCCACTGTATAAGAGAAAACGGAGTTTGTAATGCTAACTGCATTAGATCACTTCTTTCAAAAGAAAACCATAATGTACAAATGAACAGGTGTACATACACCATATACATACCTTGCAGAAGATAGGCAGAGCAGCTTATGCTGTGAGGAGTTTATTTTATTTCGTCCTTTTTCTATAGCTTAATCACTACACTCTTAACCCTTTCGGGGTTTCGGCCGTACTAGTACAGCTTACACGCCAGGGTTTTCATTGTACTAGTATGCCTAAATTCTAGTGCCCTCAAATCAAGCAGAAACAGGCTGTTAGGCCTAGATGTGAGAGAATGGGTTTGTGCGGTCAGTGTGCGCAGTATAAAAAAATCCTGCACCACACAGTGCATAATGAGGAAAAAAAAAACTGTGTTTTTGTTTTAACTCTTTGACTGTTTCGGTCGTATATATACGTCTTACGAGCCACTGTTTTGGATGTATCAATATGCCTAAATTCTAGCGGCTTCAAATCAAATGGGAGAAAGCTGGTAGGCCCACATATGAGAGAATGGGTCTGTGTGGTCAGTGTGCGCAGTATAAAAAAAATCCTGCAGCACGCAGTACATGAGAGAAAAAAAAAACAGACCATTTTTTTGGATTAAAACGCCGACTTTGAGGTGTATTTTCGTATAGTATTTATGGTTGTATTCTCTTTTTTATGGTCTCATTTGATAGAATGGACAACATACTACAGAAATATAGATGATTTTGATTAGTTTTATGATGAAAACGACCTTGAAATTGAGCTCAAAGTAGGAGAAATGTTCGATTTTTGCAAATGTTCAAGAGTAAACAAATCACGCCACGCGTCCAATACACATCAATTGGTGAGTCTAATATTCTTTCACACGTGCACTGATATTATTTATACCATTTTTACATTAATGCAATAGTCTGCATAACGGTAAATCTTCTATTTTTTATGTGAATAAAAAATCAAAATAGAAAGCAAAAGTAATATAAGAGGAGCCTAAACACGTAACTAATGAACAGATAACATCTTATTTTAGTGCCAGGAATGTCTGCATTGTTTGTTCTGGACCCTATTTTGAAATTGACAACTTTTTTATTTTGAATGAAATTGGCCAAATTGCCAATTTCTGATCACTATATTGGGTAGTTGAAATCGATAAATTAGTGGTTTCTTGTACTCAATCGATAGAACAAATGGAGTTCTAAAGAAATATCTATGAGTTTGGTCAACTGGAACAATGGAATTTACCAAAAATAGGGCTCAAAGTCGGCACAATTGCCGATGCGTATACAGTGGACCCCCGAGTTTCGTAAAAACTTCACTCCTGAAGTCTGCTCAAGTGCCATTACCGAACGAATTTACCCTCTTAAGAAAAAATGTCACGTAGGTTAGTCTATTTCAAACCCCCAAAAATACTTTTCCACAAGCACTTACAATATTATACTTACATAAATGTACGATTTCCGGGGTTTACGAAACTCGGGGGTCCACTGTATATTGCTGAGATCACTAACTTCGCGAGAGCGTAATTCCGTGAGTTTTCAATCAATTTCAAACTTTTGGTGTCTTTACCATCGGGAAACGATTCTCTATCATTTCATAAGAAAAAATAATTTATTTATTTTTTTTTAAATTTTGCGACAACAGGAGAGCACTCAGGATTGAGGGTTGCGACAGTCAAAGGGTTAAAACAGCGACTTTGCAGTCTATTTTCATATGATATTTATGCTTGTATTCTAGTTCTCTTAGTCTCATTTAATAAAATGGATGATATATTACAGAAACAGACATAATTTTGACTGGTTTCACGATGACAAGTACCTTGAAACTGAGCGCAAATTAGCGAAAATGTTTGATTTTGGCCGATGTTCAAGAGTAAAAAAATCACGCCATGCGTCCAATACACATCAACTGGGTAGTCTGATATTCTTGCACAAGTGGGCTGATATTATTTATACCATTTTTACAATGATGCAGTTGTATACATAACAGTAAATCTTCAATTTTTTGTGAGAATAAAAATTCAAAATGGAAAGCAAAAGGGGCCTGGAGACGTGACTAATGAACAGATAAAATGTTATTTGAGTGTCGTATTTATTCTGGACCCTATTTTGAAATTGGCATCTTTTGAAATTTGTGTGAAATTGGCCAAATTACCAATATTTGACCACCTTATTGGGTAGTAGAAATCGGTAAATTGGCAGTTTCTTGTACTCAATTGATAGAACAAATGGAATTCTAGCGAAATAGCTATAATTTTAGTAGACTGAAACATTGGAATTTGCTGAAAATAGGGCTCAAAGTGGGCGAAATCGCTGATGCATAAATGTCATCGATACCGCTAACTTCGCAAAAGTATAATTCCGTTAGTTTTCGATCTACTTTCATAATTTTGGTGTCGTTATGATTGGAAAAAGATTCTCTATCATTTCATAAGAAAAAATAATTTATTTTTTCCCGAAAAATTTGCGACCCTGAGAACGAGTTTGGGAGAGGGCCTGGCGACCCCAAAGGGTTAATGCTACACTTTATCACTGAACTTAACTGCTTTAAACTCCTCAACTTGCGCCTGAGCTGGCATGCAGGAACACATTAAAATCACTAAGAGTGTGTTATTAGTCTTGAAGATGCCATATTGATAATGATAATAATAACAATAATAATCACTCTGAGGCGTATAAAACGTTAATATACTGTAGACAGTTGGCTTAATCCATTTATGATATTTTTTCAAAATTATATAATAAACACGATACATAACATATAAACATATAAATTAATATAAATATGAGATGTTTTTCCAGTCGGCTTAATGGAGTGAACAGAATTAATTCGCGTCCAGGCTGGTAACAGCAACAGCAGCAACAACTGGTTTGTTTACAAAACTCACGAACCATCTACACACTAATTCTCTCTCGTTTATTCATTTAATCTTGTTTACTCACCTCTCACTCTACATTAAGACTGCCTCTACCACTGCCTGCCTCTACCCCTGCCTGCCTCTTTCCCTGCCTTTCCTCTACCGCTGTCTGGCTCTACCCTCTACCTCTATGGTGTTTCTCACTTTCTTCACCACAGGGGTACCACTAGGAACATTCTTGGGACCCATGGTAGCTTATTTCACAGTCGCACTTAATGAACAAACTCCAAACACGATTAATTAATTGTGAAATGTTTGGATGAGCGTGCAGGGTGATGTTTACTTAAGTATAAACAACGCTAGACTGGCTCCCGATGCTTGCGCGGTGAGGCACCCAAGCGCGCCTGGGCGGACAGGTCTGGTATGCACGTGTTCGATTGGTGGAAAGTGTTCGATTACCGAAATAAAATTTGTTGTTCTATTTCCGATTTGTTCGATTGCCAAGGTGTTCGATTTCCGAGGATCCACTGTACAGTGGACCCCCGAGTTTCGTAAACCCCGGAAATCGTACATTTATGTAAGTATAATATTGTAAGTGCTTGTGGAAAAGTATTTTTGTGGGTCTGAAATAGACTAACCTACGTGACATTTTTCCTTAAGGGAGTAAATTCGTTCGGTAATGGCACTTGAGCAGACTTCAGGAGTGAAGTTTTTACGAAACTCGGGGGTCCACTGTATCTGAAACAAAAGCTCAACATGTACTTTTATCCATTCAAGAATCTTGTAATTGATGAGTCTTTGATTTTGTTCAAAGGCAGATTGTCGTTCAAGCAGTATACACCGAGCAAGAGGAAACGCTTTGGTATAAAACTGTTTGTACTCTATGACTGTGACAGTGGCCTGGTATTGGACATAATTGAATACACGGGAAGTAAAACATTGAAAGATACCAGGATGTTATTGGGTATCTCAGGTGACGTAGTGAGAACAATGATGGCACCATATCTTGGTAAGGGGTATACATTATATACTGATAACTGGTACACAAGCCCCTTACTCAGTGATTTCTTGTGAGTGAACATGACAGACGTGTGTAGCACAGTGTGTTCTAATCATAAACATATGCCCAGGTTCAATGCAGGCACTCGTAGTGGTGAGGTGCAGGTGTTTGCTGCCAATGACATCATGGCATTACGGTGGCATGGCAAACAAGATGTCACATTGTTGACATCCATTTACCATAACGAAATGAAAGACAGTGGCAAGGTGAATAGAGTGACTAATGAATGTATTCTAAACCCAGCAACAGTGATTGATTATACATTTCAATGCTCAGTGCATATAATATGTACAAAATAAAGACCGGCAACTGACCACCGTATGGTGAATTTTGTTTATCTGTCATCAGACAACTAATAATCAAGTACGTACCAGGTAACAACACCTGCTATACAAAACCGTCCACGAACTGATCACCAATTACCCAAGTGTTTGAGGCGGGAAGGTGATAACTTCCTAATACAGCTTCCTGCAACTAAGAAGAAATGGGCTCAGAAGAGATGTGTTGTCTGTGCAGAAACAAAATGATGGCAACAAAGACTCAAAGACACTTGGTTTATGTGCGAGGAATGTAAGATAACTCTGTGCATGATATCTTGTTTCAAAGACTTCCACAGACTGCAGCAGTTCTAGGAACATGTCCAGTGACAGTACATATGTATACGTATATATAATAGAACATTACTAATATGTATACAACATTTGTGCATGTTTGCTGTAAACAATAAAGATGAAAACTTTAGCGCGGTTATTGTGTTCAATACAATGAGTGTATATACAGTGGACCCCCGGTTATCGGCCATAATTCGTTCCAGAATGCTGTATGAGTGCCGTTACCGAACGAATCTGTTCCCATAAGGAATAATGTAAATTAGATTAGTCTGTTTAGACCCCCAAAAATATACTTACAAAAGCACTTACAATAATACACTTACATAATTGTTCGAGTTGGGAGCAGTACGAAATCTGGGGGTCCACTGTATAAACATTATATACTATATTGGTCTCACAGGCCACAAATGTTACTGAAAAAAAAAAAAAAATATTAGAAAAGAAAAAAGTAAGAAAAAAGTAAAATAAAAAAATGTGACTTTACAGAAGTCGCGGATATTGCTACCACCTGGTCAGTGAGGGTCAACTTCACGGCTCTATATCTCGGTAGGTACTGAACGGAAATTTTTTTTGTTTGTTTCCTTACCTACAGAAAATTATTATCTTTAATTCTGTAAGAATTTTTTTTTTTTCAAAAATTCTTGGACCATGGCTCACACTTTGAGATTTGGCCTCTGGACCCTGAAAGGGTTACTGTGCCCAAAACAGAAGTGTTAATAGAAGAGCAGAGTATATGGAGAGTAAAAGAAAGGTGAAGAGAGTTGTGAGAGAGCGCAAAAGAAGAGCAGATGAAAGAGTGGGAGAGGCTCTGTCAAGAAATTTTGCTGAAAACAAGAAAAAATGTTGGAGTGAGATAAACAAGGTAAGAAAGCCTAGGGAACGAATGGATTTGTCAGTTAAAAACAGAGTAAGGGAGTTAGTAGATGGGGAGCTGGAGGTATTGGGTAGATGGCGGGAATATTTTGAGGAACTTTTAAATGTCGATGAAAAAAGGGAGGCGGTAATTTCATGCACTGGCCAGGGAGGTACAACATCGTTTAGGAGTGAAGAGGAGCAGGATGTGAGTGTGGGGGAGGTGCGTGAGGCATTACGTAGAATGAAAGGGGGTAAAGCAGTGGGAACTGACAGGATCATGACAGAAATGTTAAAAGCAGGGGGGAATATAGTGCTGGAGTGGTTGGTATTTTTGTTTAATAAATGTATAAAGAGGGGAAGGTACCTAGGGATTGGCAGAGCGCATGTATAGTTCCTTTATATAAAGGGAAGGAGGATAAAAGAGATTGTAAGAATTATAGGGGAATAAGTTTACTGAGTATACCAGGTAAAGTGTATGGCAGGGTTATTATTGAAAGAATTAGAGATAAGACAGAGAGTAGGATTGCAGATGAGCAAGGAGGCTTTAGAGTGGGAAGGGGATGTGTAGATCAAGTGTTTACAGTGAAGCATATATGTGAACAGTATTTAGATAAAGGTAGAAAAGTTTTCATTGCATTTATGGATTTAGAAAAGGCATATGACAGAGTGGATAGGGGAGCAATGTGGCAAATGTTGCAAGTGTATGGAATAGGTAGTAAGTTAATGAAGGCTGTAAAGAGTTTTTATGAGGATAGTGAGGCTCAGGTTAGGATGTGTAGGAGAGAGGGAGATTACTTCCCGGTAAAAGTAGGTCTTAGACAGGGATGTGTAATACACACACAACCCGCACACACACCCGTTGTGTGTGTATTGTTCCAGTCACGGTATTGTGTCTTTTTGTTATTTAAGGGATGTGTAATGTCACCATGGTTGTTTAAAATATTTATTGATGGGGTTGTAAAAGAAGTAAATGCTAGGGTGTTGGGGAGAGGGGTGGGATTAAATTATGGGGAATTAAATGCAAAATGGGAGTTGACACAGTTACTTTTTGCTGATGATACTGTGCTTATGGGAGATTCTAAAGAAAAGTTGCAAAGGTTAGTGGACGAGTTTGGGAGGGTGTGTAAAGGTAGAAAGTTGAAAGTGAACATAGATAAGAGTAAGGTGATGAGGGTATCAAAAAATTTAAATAAAGAAAAATTGGATATCACATTGGAGAGAGGGATTATGGAAGAAGTAAATGTTTTCAGATATTTGGGAGTTGACGTGCCAGCGGATAGGTTTATGAAGGATGAGGTTAATCATAGAATTGATGAAGGAAAAAAGGTGAGTGGTGTGTTGAGGTATCTGTGGAGACAAAAAACGTTATCCATGGAGGCAAAGAAGGGAATGTACGAAAGTATAGTGGTACCAACACTCTAATATGGGTGTAAAGCATGGGTTGCAAATGCTGCAGCGAGGAGGCGGCTGGAGGCAGTGGAGATGTCCTGTCTAAGGGCAATGTGTGGTGTAAATATTATGCAGAAAATTCGGAGTGTGGAAATTAGGAGGTGTGGAGTTACTAAAAGTATTTGTCAGAGGGCTGAAGAGGGGTTGTTGAGGTGGTTTGGTCATTTAGAGAGAATGGATCAAAGTAGAATGACTTGGAGAGCGTATAAATCTGTAGGGAAAGGAAGGCAGGGTAGGGGTCGTCCTCGAAAAGGCTGGAGGGAGGGGGTAAAGGAGGTTTTGTTGGTGAGGGGCTTGGACTTCCAGCAAGGATGTGTGAGCGTGTTAGATGGGAGTGAATGGAGACGAATGTTTTTTGGGACCTGATGAGCTGTTGGAGTGTGAGCAGGGTAACATTTTGTGAAGGGATTCAGGGAAACCAGTTAATTGATTTAGTTGGACTTGAGTCCTGGAAATGGGAAGTACAATGCCTGCACTTTAAAGGAGGGGTCTGGGATAGTGACAGCTGGGAGGGACTATTTCTCAGCTGTCGTATCTGAGTGCCTCTGCAAAGACAGTGATTATGTATGAGTGTGGTGAAAGTGTTGAATGATGATGAAAGTATTTTCTTTTTGGGGATTTTCTTTTTTTTTGGGTCACCCTTCCTCGGTGGGAGATGGCCGACTTGTTGAAAAAAAAAAAAAAAAAAAATTAGTATTACAGTGGTACCTCGGTTTACGATATTTTTTCGTTCCAGAATGTTGTTCAAGTGCCATTACCAAACGAATTTATCCCCATAAGGAATAATGTAAAATCGACTAGTCCTTTTAGACCCCCAAAAATACACTTACAAAAGCATTTAAAAAAATAAACTTACATAAAAGGGCGATTTTGGGGACCATCGTAAACCGAGGTACCACTGTATTACTAAGGCGTTAAGACTAAAGGGACACTCTTAGTGATTTTAATGTGTACCTGCATGGCAGCACAGTGTCTAAGTATATTTAGGTACAGGTACACATAAGTATAATTATCAGAGTACATATAAAATATGCAATAGCTTTAAAACACTTGAAATTTTGGAAAGTTTCCAGACATAATAGAGAGATGTGCTCATGGACAGAGAGATTAAGATAGAAAACTATAACATGTATAGATGTGATAGAATTAATAGATCACAGGGAGGAGTAGGACTCTATGTAAAAGATACTCTCTGTTGCACAGAAGTGCTGAACAATACAAATGATATAGTAGAAATCCTAGGCATTAAAGTTGAAAATAGGAATTTAGTAATTATCCTAGTATACAAACCACCATCAGCAACTGCTGAGGAATTCACAGATCAGTTAAGGAAGTTAGATAGCTATCTGGATAGGCTAGAAAATCCCACCCCAAATATTTTACTCCTTGGAGATTTTTATCTCCATGTAAAATGGAAGATGGCGCAACATAATGTTATATGAGGAATATCTCCGGGAAGCACCCTGGCTGAATAGGCACATACCAGGGAACTAATGAGGCTTTGTGAAAAGTACTCATTAACCCTTTGACTGTCGGAGGCCCCATTCTGAAACTCATTGTCGCAAAATTTTGGAAAAAAAAAAATTATTTTTTCTTATGAAATGATAGAGAATCTTTCCCCGATGGTAATGACACCAAAAGTACGAAATTTGATGGAAAATGTACGGAATTACGCTCTCACAAAGTTAGCGATGTCAGCGATATATACACATCAGCAATTTCGCCGAATTTGAACCCTATTTTCCGCCAATTCCATTGTTACAGTCGACCAAACTCATAGCTATTTCTTTAGAACTCCATTTGTTCTATCGATTGAGTACAAGAAACCACCAATTTACCAATTTCAATTACCCAATAAAGTGGTCAGAAATTGGCAATTTCGCCAATTTCATGCAAAATAAAAAAGATGTCAATTTCAAAATAGGGTCCAGAATAAACAATGCAGACATTCCTGGCATTAAAATAAGATGTTATCTATTCATTAGTCATGTCCTTAGGCCCCTCTTATATTACTCTTGCTTTCTATTTTGATTTTTTATTCACTCAAAAAATAGAAGATTTATTGTTATGCAGACTATTGCATTATTGTAAAAATGGTATAAATAATATCTGTGCACTTGTGAAAGAATATTAGACTCACCAGTTGATGTGTATTGGACGCGTGGCGTGATTTGTTTACTCTTGAACATTGGCAAAAATCGAACATTTCTGCTACTTTGAGCTCAATTTCAAGATCGTTTTCATCATGAAACGAATCAAAATCATCTCTATTCCAGTAATATGTTTTCCATTCTATAAAATGAGACCATGAAAAAGAGAATACAACCATAAATACTATACGAAAATACACCTCAAAGTCAGCGTTTTAATCCAAAAACACGGTCAGAATTTTTTTTTCTCATTATGCACTGCGTGCTGCAGGATTTTTTTTATACTGCGCACACTGACCACACAAACCCATTCTCTCATATGTGGGCCTACCAGCTTTCTCCCGTTTGATTTGAAGCCGCTAGAATTTGTGAGTACAGTGGTCCCTCGGTTTTCGCCAAAAATTTGTTCCAGAATGCTGCTCAAGTCCCATTACCGAACAAATTTACTTCCTTAAGAAATAATGTCACGTAGGTTAGTCTATTTCAGACCCCCAAAAATACACTTGCAACAACACTTACGAAAATACACTTACATAAATGTTCGAGTTTGGAGATGCACAAAAACCGAGGGACCGCTGTACATGTATATATACGTCCGAAACACTGGCTCATAAGACGTATATATACAACCGAAACACTCAAAGGGTTAAACCAACAGATAAGTGATCCCGCTAGAAATGAAAATAACCTGGATTTGATATTCACAAACGAGGAACTAATCAGAGACACAACAGTTACAAAAACAATATACTATGATCACAACATCATAGAAGTTCAAACGAGTATTAACTCAAGGTTAGGGAACTGCGGCACTAATGTTAGAGACGGGATGTTCAGTAAGTTTAATTTTAATAACCATAGAATTGACTGGGAAAAATAAACCAAGAGCTATCAGACATATCCTGGGAATCAGACATGAATGCCCTAAATCCCCACAAGTGCCTAGAGAAGCTGAATATAGAAGCATACAAGGTATGTATGAAGCACGTACCATTGAGGAAACCCAGAAGAAGATCAGATATAGAGAGAGAGAGCATAGGAGATGGTACAGAAGAAGAAAATGGGTTACTGAATTGCTTAAAAACACAAATATGTTGCAACTGAGGAGAGATAGTCTTAACCGAGAGATCACTGAATTAGAGCAAAAACTTAAGATGTCATACCTAACAGAAGAAGTACAAAAGGAACAAAGGGCCATACAGGATATTGCAAGAAACCCAAAATATTTCTATTCCTATGCAAAATCCAAGCTAAGAACTACCTGTAGAATTGGACCATTATTGAGAGGAGATTCGTATACTGACGATGAACAGAATGAGTGAAATCCTAAAAGAACAGTATGAGTTGGTATTCAGCAACCCACTAAATGACAGCAAGGTAGAAAGTGCAGAAACATTTTTCACTCCAGCAGAAGGCAGCGCAGACCAACTAACTGACATTAGTACAAATCCCATAGATTGCGAAAAAGAATTGGACAACATGCCCACTCACTCAGCACCTGGACCAGATTCATGAAATGCTTTATTTATAAAGAAGTGCAAAGTACCATTAGCAAGAGACCTTAGTGTTCATTGGAGAAAGAGCTTAGATCTAGGTGAAATAACGGAGGCCTTAAAGAGTGCAGACATAGCTCCTTTGCATAAGGGAGGTAGTAGAGCACTAGCTAAAAATTACAGACCAGTAGCTTTAACTTCTCACATCATAAAAATCTTCGAAAGAGTGATGAGACGGCAGATTACAAAGTTCATGGACCAGCACAACCAACATAACCCGAACCAGCATTGCTTTAGAGCGGGACGATCATGCCTGTCACAGCTGCTGAACCATTATAACAGAATTACGGAGACATTGGAAGACGACCAAAACGCAGATGTGATTTACACAGATTTTGCAAAGGCATTTGACAAATGCGATCATGGAGTGATAGCACACGTAATGAAAGCCATGGGCATTATGGGGAAGGTAGGCAGATGGATTTTTGAGTTCCTAACACACACAACACAAAAAGTAGTAGTGAATAGGGCAAGATCCAGCATCAGCGAGGTCAAAAGCTCAGTGCCCCAAGGCACGGTCCTGGCACCTCTGTTGTTTCTCATCCTCATAGCAGACATAGATAAAAACACCCAGCACACTTTTGTATCATCATTTGCAGATGACACTACAATAAGCATGAAAGTCACTATGGTAGAGGACACTGAAAAATTACAGCAAGACATAAGCAGGGTTTTCCAGTGGGCAGTGGAGAACAACATGACGTTCAATGGTGATAAGTTTCAGCTGCTTAGGTATGGAAAGAATGAAGAACTAAAAAGGAACACTATATACAAAACTCAAGAGGGTCACCAAATAGAACGAAAGGAACACGTAAAGGACTTGGGAATAATTATGTCTGCTGATCTTTCTTTTAAAGACCATAACAAGACAAAGATCACAACAGCCAGGAAGATGACAGGGTGGGCATTGAGAACTTTCAAAACAAGGGAAATAATAACAAAAAAAAAGGCACAATACCGTGACTGGAACAATACACACACAACCCACACATATAAAAAGAGAGGAGCTTACGACGACGTTTCGGCCCGACTTGGACCATTTACAAAGTCACACAGTGTGACTTTGTAAATGGTCCAAGTGCGAACGTCGCGTAGCTCTCTCTTTTATAGTGCGGGTTGTGTGTGTAAGGGAAATAATGCTGATGGTGACACTCTTCAAATCGCTAGTGCTCCCTCACTTAGAATATTGGTCAGTGCTGATGGCCCCGTTCAAAGCAGGAAAAATATCAGAGCTGGAACAAATACAGAGATCGTTTATGGCTCACACAGCGGGACTCCAGCAGCAACAGCCTGGTCGACCAGGCAGGCAGCAGATGAGCCTGGCCCATGGCCAGGCTCAAAGAGTAGAGGAACTCTCGAAACTCTTCAAAGGTATATCAAAGGTATGGAGAATGTAAACAAACCGGGTGGGGCATGCCGTATTAGAAAGATGGGGAGCCGCATAGAGAGTTTTGGTCATAATTTGAAATTTCCGTATTAGCAGAATGCTGTAAGGCAAAACGCCATAAAGAGCGGCCCTACTGTATGCGATGGAAGAACGAGTAAAGAGTAGTGGTAAGGATACAACCTTGTGGGACTCCCTTGGCCTGAACAAAGTCTGAGGAAAGCGAGGCGCTAACACGGACATGAAAAATGTTGTTCAAATAAGAAAGCCGCAAGGAAGGTCGGTAGATACTTCGAGAAATTATAGACTAACTAGCTAGGAGAGTTGTCAACTGTTGCAAGATAACCAGCACCATGAAGATCTGTGTAGTCTGCAGAAAGGGTAAAGGACGAAAACAGGCTTGGATTGCTTGGAATCTCTGTGGTCAATGGTCCCATGGTATATGCAGGGATTTTAAACCAGTGACCACACTTGATATAAATGCAGAGAATATGCCCAAACGAGATACACTTGTATGAGAAAATTACATCTATATTAAAAGACAAGAACACCAATAAAAGATCCTTCTTGAAAGACATGTCAGCATGGTATGACAGCTGGGAAAATATGATGGGTGGTTTGGACGGGGCTGTCTTGGATGACAGTGCTCCTGAGGGTGTTAGTGTTGTCCTGGAGGACAGTGCTCCTGAGGGTGCTAGTGTTGTCCTGGAGGACAGTGAACCAAAAGGAGATATTGGCCCTGGTGATGAAACAAGTAAAGACAACACTATTCAATTCACAGAGGTACAAAATAGCGGTACTGCTGGAGATGGAACAAAAGGGGATGATGCCTCAGGGAATAGTGTCGACACATTACCAGCAAAACCTGGTGGAAGCAGTGATGTACATACAGGGGTGATAGATAGGGAGGAAACAGAAAACAATGCACCAGCAGCGAACTCAGCAACGATGAATCCTAGAAAACAGAATTCCAATCTATGCAAATTTTACGCCTTGGGTATCTGCAGGCATGGTATATCTGGTAAAACAGGTGGGACATGCACCTTTGACCATCCCAAAAAATGCCACACCCACATGACAACAGGAGAGTGCAACTTCCCTTCCTGTAACTTATTTCACCCAGGAATGTGTCACTCATCAATCCATGAAAGAAAATGCTACAACGCATACTGCCAGGAACATCATCTAAACAGGACAAGAAGACACAGACCAGCCAGACTATGGGAAACAAAAGAGGGAAGCCATAACCTCTCCAGGGACAGAGGTTTTTTAGGGCCAGGAGGGAAAAAAGAAATAACAATAATCCTACGCCAACTGAAAACACTTCTGGAGCAAAGGCACGGACATTGGCCTCCACTCCAGAACAACAGATATTTGAGCCAGCAAATAAACCCCCCTAAATTCCACCAATATAACATTTGTCTTTGCAAACATACAGGGTTTAAAGCCGTCAAAAAACAACAAAATTCCTTACATCAAGGGACTGCTCAGGGAGTCAAATGCAATGTTTGCAGCATTCACAGAGACCCACATAAAGGATCATTATGACAACGAAATATAGATCCCAGGTTATAACCTATTCAGATGTGACAAACTAAACAGGCAACAAGGGGGGATGGGAGGGTTGGCCTGTACGTCACAGAGTCGCTCATTTGCTCAGAACTACTAAACACCTCAAATGATGTAGTTGAAGTTTTGGCAGTAAAGGCTGAAAACCAAAACCTTGTCATTGTGGTGGTATCCAAGCCTCCAGACGCAACTTCCCAGCAATTCCAGAAGCAGCTTTTGAAAATTGACCAATGTCTGGAAAATCTCCCAACGCCTGCCCCAAACATCTTACTACTAGGAGATTTCAACTTGAGACAAATAAAATGGAGGAGTGTAGTAAATAATATTTTAGCAGAGATCACTCCAGGAGGCTGCTCAGATGAAAATTCACACACACACGAGCCACTAAATCTCTGCACCAAATTCACCTTAAACCAGCAAATATTAGAGCCAACAAGACTAGAAAATACGCTGGACCTCATCTTCACTAACAACGACGATCAGAGATGTAATATAACTGTATCAAAGACAATACACTCAGATCACAACATAATAGAGGTACAGACATGTATGCACAGGGCTCCTGACCAGCAAAATGTGATCAGTCATGAAGGTCTCTTCACAAAATTCAATTTCACTAACAAAAACATACAATGGGATCAAGTCAACCATGTTCTAAATGAAACAAACTGGGAAGATACCTAAACAACACGGATCTGAACATTTGCCTAGAAAAAATGAACTCTGAGGTTCTTGAGATCTGCTCAAAACACATTCCATTAATCTTTTCAGGGTCGAGAGGCCCTCTCCCAAACTCGTTCTCAGGGTCGAAAAAGTTTCGGAATTTTTTTTTTATTTTTTTCTTATGGAATGATAATCTTTTTCCGGTCATAATGACACCAAAAGTATGAAACCTGATGGAAAACTAACAGAATTATGCTCTCACAAAGTTAGCGGTATCAACGATATTTACACAACGGCGATTTCGCCCACTTTGAGCCTTATTTTCGGCCAATTACAATGCTCCAGTCTACTAAAATTTTAGCTATTTTGCTAGAATTCCATTTGTTCTATCAATTGAGTACAAGAAACTGCCAATTTACTGATTTGAACTACCCAATTATGTGGTCAGAAATTGGCAATTTGGCCAATTTCACACAAATTTCAAAATAGGGTCCAGAATAAACGAGACAGACATTCCTGGCACTAAAATAACATTTTATCTGTTCATTAGTCATGTCTCCAGGCCCCTCTTACATTAATTGTGCTTTCCATTTTGAATTTTTATTCTCACAAAAAAATAGAAGATTTTCTGTTATGTATACTACTGCAACATTGTAAAAACGGTATAAATAATATCAGCGCACTTGTGCAAGAATATTAGACTCGCCAGTTGATGTGTATTGGACGCATGGCGTGATTTGTTTACTCTTGAACATTGGCAAAAATCGAACATTTTCGCTACTTTGCACTCAGTTTGAAGGTACAGTGGTACCCCGACTTACGATATTTTTTCATTCCAGAATGCTGTTCAAGTGCCATTACCAAACAAATTTATCTCCATAAGAAATGATGTAAAATAGACTAGTCCTTTTAGACCCCCAAAATTACACTTACAAAAGCATTTAAAAAAATCAACTTACATAAAAGGGTGTGTTTGGGGACCATCGTAAGTCGGGATACCACTGTACTTGTCATCGTGAAACCAATCAAAATTATATTTACAGTGGACCCCCGGTGTTCGTCCATTTTTCGTAACGGAATGCTGTTCAAGTGCCATTACCAACCGAATTTATTCCCTTAAGAAATAATGTAAAGTAGACTAGTCCTTTTAGACCCCCAAAACTACACTTATAAAAGCATTTAAAAAAATACACTTACATAAAAGGACGTGTTTTGAGCAGGACGAACACCGGGGGTCCACTGTATTTCTGTAATATATCTTCCATTCTATCAAATGAGACAAAGAAAACGAGAATAAAACCATAAATACCATATGAAAACAGACTGCAAAGTCGCTGTTTTAACCCTTTCAGGGTTTTGGCTGTACTAGTACGGCTTACGTGCCAGAGTTTTGGTCGTACTAGTACGCCTAAATTCTAGCGCCCTCAAATCAAGCAGAAACAGGCTGGTAGTCCTAGATGTGAGAGAATGGGTCTGTGCGGTCAGTATGCGCAGTATAAAAAAAATCCTGCACCACACAGTGCATAATGAGGAAAAAAAAAAACTGACCGTGTTTTTGGTTTAAAACAGCGACTTTGCAGTCTATTTTCATATAGTATTTATGCTTGTATTCTCGTTTTCTTAGTCTCATTTGATAGAATGGATGATATATTACAGAAATAGAGATAATTTTGACTGGTTTCACGATGACAAGTACAGTGGTATCTCGACTTACGATATTTTTTCATTCCAGAATACTGTTAAAGTGCCATTACCAAACGAATTTATCCCCTTAAGGAATGATGTAAAATAGACTAGTCCTTTTAGACCCCCAAAATTACACTTACAAAAGCATTTAAAAAAATAAACTTACATAAAAGGGTGAGTTTGGGGACCATTGTAAGTCGAGGTACCACTGTACCTTGAAACTGAGCGCAAAGTAGTGAAAATGTTCGATTTTAGCCGATGTTCAAGAGTAAACAAATAACACCATGCGTCCATTACACATCAACTGGCAAGTCTAATATTCTTGCACAAGTGCGCTGATATTATTTATACCATTTTTACAATGATGCAGTTGTATACATAACAGTAAATCTTCTATTTTTTGTGAGAATAAAAATTCAAAATGGAAAGCAAAAGTAATGTAAGAGGGGCCAGGAGACGTGACTAATGAACAGAGATGATGTTATTTTAGTGCCAGGAATGTCTGCCTTGTTTATTCTGGACCCTATTTTGAAATTGGCATCATTTGAAATTTGTGTGAAATTGGCCAAATTGCTATTTTCTGACCACTATTTTGGGTAGTTGAAATTGGTAAATAGGCTTTTTCTTGTACTCAATCGATAGAAGAAATGGAGTTCTAGCAAAATAGCTATGATTTTAGTGGGCTGGAACATTGGAATTTTCCAAAAATAGGCCTCAAAGTGGGCAAAATCGCAGATGTGTAAACATACTTTTCAAATTTCATACTTTTGGTGTCATTATGATTGGAAAAAGATTCTCTATCATTTCATAAGAAACAATTATTATTTTTTTTTCCAAAAAATTTTGACCCTGAGAACGTGTTTCCGAGGCCTGTCGACCCCCAAAGGGTTAAATAACCCAGTGAGAGGATTGGTGAAGGTTTTCAGATACAGCAGAGAATCATGAATGTAAGTATTACCCTAGACTATAAGACCTTACTGTTACTAATGCCCCACACTAGAATATGTAGTGAGAACCTTGATGATAAAGTAAGGGAAAATAACATAACACCCATTCTCTCATATCTAAGCCTACCAGCCTTTTCCCACTTGATTTGAGGGCACTAGGATTTATGCATACTAGTACGTCAAACACCCTGGCGCATAAGACGTATTAATACGTCAAAAACACTGAAAGGGTTTATAGCTCATGTCTGTGTGAATTTTCATCTGAGCTGCCTCCTGGGGTTATCTCTGCTAAAACATTATTTGCTACATTTTTCCATTTTAGGTGTCTTAGGTTGAGATCACCCAACAACAAAATGTTTGGATCAGGAGTTGGGAGATTTTCCAGATAGTAGTCAATTTTCAAAAGCTGTTCCTTGAATTGTTAGTGCATTTGGCGCCCTGTATACAACCACAATGACAAGGTTTTGATTTTCAGTCTTTACTGAAAAAACTTCAACTACATCATTTGAGGTGTTTAGTAATTCCGCGCAAATGAGCAACTGTGACATACAGGCCAACCCCTTTGTTGCTGCTTTTTTCTGTTGCATCTGAATAAGTTATAACCTGGGATCCATATTTCGTTGTCAAAGTGATCCTTTGTATGGGTCTCTGTGAAAGCTACAAACATTGCATTGGACTATGTGAGCAGTCTACTGATGAAAGGTATTTTGTTATTTGATGGCTTTAGACCCTGTATATTTGCAAAAATAAATGTTGTCGTATTGATGGTAAGTAGGGGCTTTATTTGCTGGCATTAATATGCGTTGTTCTGGAGTAGAGGAGGCCACTGACTGTGCCTCCACTCAAGTAGTGATCAAAGAAGGTGTAGTATTTCTGTCATTTCCTGCCAGTTTCTTTTTCTTCCTGGTACTAAAAAATATCTTTCTCTAGAGTGGTTGTAACTACCCTGGTGTCTTCAATTTCTTTGCAACTTTGATTTTTTTTTTTTCAAGAAGTTGGCCGTCTCCCACCAAGACAGAGTGACCCAAAAAGAAAATACTTTCATCATCATCATTCAACACTTTCACCTCACTCATACATAATCACTGTCTTTGCAGAGGCACTCAGATACGACAGTTTAGAAGTTATATACCCTCAAAACTGCCAATATCTCAAACCCCTCCCTTAAAGTGCAAGCATTGTACAGTGGACCCTCGGTTTTCGTTCACCTCCAAACTCGAACAATTATGTAAGTGTATTTTCGTAAGTGCTTTTTTAAGTGTATTTTTGGGGGTCTGAAATGACTAATCTAATTTACATTTGTCCTTATGGGAACAAATTCTTTCGGTAACGGCACTCAAACAGCCTTCTGGAAAGAATTTTCAACGAAAACCGAGGGTCCACTGTACTTCCCATTTCCAGGTCTCAAGTCCAGCTAACCGGTTTCCCTGAATCCCTTCACTAAATATTACCCTGCTCACACTCCAACAGCCTGTCAGGTCCCAAAAACCATTCGTCTCCATTCACTCCTAACACGCTCACGCACGCTTGCTGGAAGTCCAAGCCACTCACCCATAAAACCTCCTTTACCCCTTCCCTCCAACCTTTTCGAGGACGACCCCTACCCCGCCTTCCTTACCCTACAGATTTATATGCTCTCCAAGTCTGATCCATTCTCTCTAAATGACCAAATCACCTCAACAACCCCTCTTCAGCCCTCTGACTAATACTTTTAGTAACTCCACGTCTAATAATTTCCACACTCTGAATTCTCTGCATAATATTTACACCACATATTGCCCTTAGACAGGACATCTCCACTTCCTCACTGCAGCATTTACAACCCAAGCTTCACACCCATAAAAGATTGTCAGTACCACTATACTTTCATACATTCCCTTCTTTGCCTCTATGGATAACATTTTTTGTCACCACAGATACCTCAATGCGCCACTCACCTTTTTTCCTTCATCAATTCTATTGTTAACCTCATCCTTCATAAATCCATCCACTGACAAGTCAGCTCCCAAATATCTGAAAACATTCACTTCATCCATATTCCCTCTCCAATGTGACATCCAATTTTTCTTTATCTAAATCGTTTGATACCCTCATCACCTTACTCTTATCTATGTTCATTTTCAACTTTCTACCTTTACACACCCTCCCAAACTCGTTCACTAACCTTTGCAACTTTTCTTCAGAATCTCCCATAAGCACAGTATCATCAGCAAAAAGTAACTGTGTCAAATCCCATTTTGTACTTGATTCCCCATAATTTAATCCCACCCCTCTCCCCAACACCCTAGCATTTACTTCTTTTACAACCCCATCTATAATTACATTAAACAACCATGGTGACATTACACATCCCTGTCAAAGACCTCTCCCTCTCTCCTACACACCCTAACCTAAGCCTCACTATCCTCATAAAAACTCTTTACAGCATTAAGTAACTTACTACCTATTCCATACACTTGCAACATTGCTCTCCTATCCACTTTATCATATGCCTTTTCTAAATTCATAAATGCAATGAAAATTTCCCTACCTTTATCTAAACACTGTTCACATATATGCTTCAATGTAAACACTTGATCTACACATCCCCTACCCACTCTAAAGCCTCCTTGCTCATCTGCAATCCTACTCTGTCTTACCTCTAATTCTTTCAATAATAACCCTACCATACACTTTACCTGGTATACTCAGTAAACTTATTCCCCTATAATTTTTACAATCTCTTTTGTCCCCCTTCCCTTTATATAAAGGAACTATACACGCTCTCTGCCAATCCCAAGGTACCTTCCCTTCTTTCATACATTTATTAAACAAAAATACCAACCACTCCAAACTATATCCTCCCCCCTGCTTTTAACATTTCTGTCATGATCCTGTCAGTTCCACCTGCTTTACCCCTTTTCATTCTACGTAATGCCTCACGCACCTCCCCCACACTCACATCCTGCTCTTCTTCACTCCTAAAAGATGTTATATCTCCCTGGCCAGTCCATGAAATTACCGCCTCCCTTTCTTCATTGCCATTTAAAAGTTCCTCAAAATATTCCTGCCATCTACCCAATACCTCCAGCTCCCTATCTACTAACTCTGCTACTCTGGTTTTAACTGATAAATCCATTCGTTCCCTATGCTTTCTTAACTTGTTTATCTCACTCCAAATTTTTTTCTTATTTTCAGCAAAATTTCTTGACAGTGCCTCTCCTGCTCTTTCATCTGCTCTCCTTTTGCACTCTCTTCACCTTTCTCTTACTACCCATACACACTGCTCTTCTTATAACACTTCTCTTTTATCACACCCTTTACTTCATCATTCCACCAGTCACTCGTCTTTCCTCCTGCACCCACCCTCCTATAGCCACAAACTTCTGCTCCACATTCTAAAACTGCATTTTTAAAACTATCCCAACCTTCTTCAACCTCCCCCCCCACTACTCATACTTGCATTAGCCTACCTTTCTACCAATAGTTGCTTATGTCTCACCCTAACTTCCTCCTCCCTTAGTTTATACACTTTCGCCTCTCTCTTACTTGCTGTTGCCATTTTCCTTTTGTCCCATCTACCTCTTACTCTAACTGTAGCTACAACTAAATAATGATCCGATATATCTGTTGCCCCTCTATTAACATGTACATCCTGAAGCCTACCCATCAACCTTTTATCCACCAATACACAATCTAACAAACTACTTTCATTACATGCTATATCATACCTTGTATACTTATTTATCATCTTTTTCATAAAATATGTATTACTTATTACCAAACCTCTTTCTACACATAGCTCAATTAAAGGCTCCTCATATTAATTTACCCCTGGCACCCCAAATTTACCTACTAATCCCTCCACTACATTTTTACCCACTTTAGCATTGAGATCCCCAACCACAAGTACTCTCTTACTTGGTTCGAAACTCCCCAAGCACTCGCTCAACATTTCCCAAAATCTCTCTCTCCTCTACACTTCTCTTCTCCAGGTGCATAAACACTTACTATAACCCACTTTTCACATCCAACCCTTATTTTACACCACATAATCCTTGAATTTATACATTTATATTCCCTCTTTTCCTGCCACAACTCATCCTTCAACATTATTGCTACTCCTTCTTTAGCTCTAAGTCTATTTGAAACTCCTGACTTTATCCCATTTATTTCTCCCCACTGAAACTCTCCTACCCCCTTCAGCTTTGTTTCACTTAAAGCCAGGACATCCATCTTTTCATTCATGACATCAACAAGCATCTCTTTCTTATCATTCGCACAACATCCATGCACATTCAAACATCCCACTTTGACGGTTTTCTTTTTCATCTTTTTAATAAGAGTTGCGAACCCTGAACTAATCTGTTTATTTAAACATTTTGTATTTTTAATATTGTGTATATTTTATTATCATAAATGTATATTGGAGATATTTCCATTATTAGCTAAAATGATAATATCTTACTTTATACTATTATTTGATTTAGCTATGTCTTAGGTAGGATTTATATTTTATGTTTGAGAATTGTGGGTGGCTCTCAACAAGGGAAAATGTTTGGCTAACTATCAGCTGACTGGTTTACCTGCCGGTGTCTGTCGTACCACTGTGACTCAACGTCATCACACCCAATGTTTGGGCTGTGGGGGTTGACCTTACTCAGTTACTCGCTAACCTCTCATGGGAGACATATCAAGTTCTCTCTCCGGTGGTTGATTTCCTTTCTTAGTTGATTTCCTAGTATTAAGTCTGTCCCTTTCGAGTTCTCCATACTCTGGAGAATTAATGGTTCAGTTAACTGAATAAGCCTTGTCGGCCCTTGTGTGTTACTTTGTGGTCAAAGCTATTCTAAGTCATGCTGGATGAAAATAACGCTAAGTCTGTCACTTTTGAGTTCTTCCATACTCTGGTGAATTAATGGTTCAGCTTACTGAATAAGTCTTGGTAACCATTGTAGATTACCATGTGCTTGAGATAATTGGTGAAGATAGTACAAAGTCCGAACTTATAAGGTTGATTTATCAATATTAATATGCTGGTTGAAATGGATCTTTATAGTTACTGAAGTTATATATATAATGTACGTACCAAAAGAAGTGTAAGAGTTAAACTCCTTATTTTATGTCAATTTTTTTTTTTATTAACACATCGGCCGATTCCCATCAAGGCAGGGTGGCCCGAAAAAGAAAAACTTTCGTCATCATTCACTCCATCACTGTCTTGCCAGAGGGGTGCTTTACACTACAGTTATAAAACTGCAACATTAACACCCCTCCTTCAGAGTGCAGACACTGTACTTCCCATCTCCAGGACTCAAGTCTGGCCTGCCGGTTTCCCTGAATCCCTTCATAAATGTTACTTTGCTCACACTCCAACAGCACGTCAAGTATTAAAAATCATTTGTCTCCATTCACTCCTATCAAATACGCACACGCATGCTTGCTGGAAATCCAAGCCCCTTGCACACAAAACCTCTTTTACCCCCTCCCTCCAACCTTTCCTAGGCCGACCCCTACCCCGCCTTCCTCCACTACAGATTTATACACTCTCGAGGTCATTCTGTTTTGTTCCATTCTCTCTACATGTCCAAACCACCTCAACAACCCCACCTCAGCCCTCTGGATAATAGTTTTGGCAATCCTGCACCTCCTCCTAATTTCCAAACTCCGAATTCTCTGCATTATATTCACACCACACATTGACCTCAGACATGACATCTCCACTGCCTCCAGCCTTCTCCTCGTTGCGACATTCATCCCCCATGCTTCACACCCATATGAGAGTGTTGGTATAACTATACTCTCATACATTCCCCTCTTAACTTCCATGGACAAAGTTCTTTGTCTCCACAGACTCTGAAGTGCACCACTCACCCTTTTCCCCTCATCAATTCTATGATTCACCTCATCCTTCATAGACCCATCTGCTGACATGTCCACTCCCAAATATCTGAATACATTCACTTCCTCCATACTCTCTCCCTCCAATCTGATATCCAATCTTTCGTCACCTAATCTTTTTGTTATCCTCATCACCTTACTCTTTCCTATATTCACTTTCAATTTTCTTCTTTAACATACCTTACCAAATTCATCCACCAACCTCTGCAACTTCTTTTCAGAATCTCCCAAAAGCACAGTGTCATCAGCAAAAAGCAACTGTGACAACTCCCACTTTGTATTTGATTCTTTGTCTTTTAACCCCACACCTCTTGCCAAGACCCTCGCATTCACTTCTCTTACAACCCCATCTATAAATATATTGAACAACCACGGTGACATCACACATCCCTGTCTAAGGCCTACTTTTACCGAGAAATAATCTCCCTCTCTCCTACACACTCTAACCTGAGCCTCACTATCCTCATAAAAGCTCTTCACTGCTTTCAGTAACCTACCTCCTATTCCATACACCTGCAACATCTGCAACATTGCCCCCCTATCCACCCTATCATACGCCTTTTCCAAATCCATAAATGCCACAAAAACCTCTTTATCCTTATCCAAATACTGTTCACCTATATGTTTTACTGCAAACACTTGGTCTACACACCCCCTACCTTTCCTAAAGCCACCTTATTCATCTGCTATTCTGCTCTCCGTTTTACTCTTAATTCTTTCAATAATAACTCTACCATACACTTTACCTGGTATACTCAACAGACTTATTCCCCTATAATTTTTGCACTCTCTTTTGTCCCCTTTGCCTTCATACAAAGGAACAATACACGCTCTCTGCCAGTCCCTAGGTACCTTACCCTCTTCCATACATGTATTAAATAATAGCACCAACCACTCCAAAACTATATCTCCGCCTGCTTTTAACATTTCTACCTTTATCCCATCAATCCCAGCTGCCTTAGCCCCTTTCATTCTACCCACTGCCTCACAAACTTCCCCCACACTCACAACTGGCTCTTCCGCACTCCTACAGGATGTTATTCCTCCTTGCCCTATACACGAAATCACAGCTTCCGTCTTCATCAACATTTAACAACTCCTCAAAATATTCCCTCCATCTTCCCGATACCTCTAACTCTCCATTTAATAACTCTCCTCTCCTATTTTTAACTGTCAAATCCATTTGTTCCCTAGGCTTCCTCAACTTATTAATCCCACTCCAAAACTTTTTCTTATTTTCAACAAAATTTGTTGATAACATCTCACCCATTCTCTCATTTGCTCTCTTTTTACATTGCTTGACCACTCTCTTAACCTCTCTTTTTTTCTTCATATACTCTTCCCTCCTTGCATCACTTCTACTTTGTAAAAACCTCTCATATGCTAACTTTTTCTCCCTTACTACTCTCTTTACATCATTCCACCAATCGCTCTTCTTCCCTCCCGCACCCACTTTCCTGTAACCACAAACTTCTGCTGAACACTCTAACACTACATTCTTTAACCTACTCCATACATCTTCGACCCCATTGCCTACACTCTCACTAGCCCATCAATCCTCCAATAGTTGTTTATATCTTACCCTAACTGCCTCCTCTTTTAGTTTATAAACCTTCACCTCTCTCTTACTTACTGCTTCTATTTTCCTTGTATCCCATCTATCTTTTACTCCCACTGTAGCTATAACTAAAAAGTGATCTGATATATCTGTGGCCCCTCTATAAACATGTACATCCTGAAGTCTACTCAACAGTCTTTTATCTACCAATACGTAGTCCAACAAACTACTGTAATTACACCCTACATCATATCTTGTATACTTATTTATCCTCTTTTTCTTAAAATATGTATTACCTATAACTAAACCCCTTTCTATACAAAGTTCAATCAAAGGGCTCCCATTATCATTTACACCTGGCACCCCAAACTTACCTACCACACCCTCTCTACATGTTTCTCCTACTTTAGCATTTAGGTTCCCTACTACAATTACTCTCTCACTTGGTTCAAAGGTTCCTATACATTCGCTTAACATCTCCCAAAATCTCTCTATCTCCTCTACACTCTCTTCTCCAGGTGCATACACGCTTATTATAACCCACTTTTCGCATCCGACCCTTATTTTAATCCACATAATCCTTGAATTTACACATTTATATTCCCTCTTCTCCTTCCATAACTGGTCCTTCAACATTATTGCTACCCCTTCCACTTTAATAGTAAAGATTTTAAATTTTAGTTATTTGTTTTGCAATTCCGAATTATTATTACAATATCTTGTTACAAAACCGTAAACAGGCGCAACTTGTTAAATGAGAATAAATTACCTTAACTCTCTACCATCCTCGGGAGAAGTTTTAAGAGGACGAGTTTTGTAACAGTAAGCTATGTATATGGGAAAAGGGGTTACTAGTCCATTGTTCCCGGCATTTTAGTTGACTTTTACAACACGCATGGCTTACAGAGGAAAGATTCTTATTCCACTTCCCCATGGATATGAAAGGAAAAGCAATAAGAATAAGAACTATTAAGGTAAAATCAAAGAAAACTCTGATGAGTGTGTATACATAAATGAGTATATGCATGTGATAGTGTGACCTAAGTATAAGTAGAAGTAGCAAGACGTACCTGAAATCTTTCATGTTTATGAGACAGAAAAAAGACACCAGCAATCCTACCATCATGTAAAACAAAATACAAGCTTCCTTTTTACACTCACTTGGTAGGACGGTAGTACCTTCCCGAGTGGTTGCTGCTACCAACCTACTACCTCTTTGAATTCTATAGTATTACAGTGGACCCTCACTATTCGAACACTCTAAAAACTCACCCTCATTCCAGAATGCTGTTCAAGTGCTGTTACCAAACGAATTTATTCCCATAAGGAATGATGTAAATTAGACTAGTCCATTTCAGACCCCCAAAAATACACTTATAAAATCACTTACAATAATAAACTTACATAAAAGGGTGAGTTTTGGAGTGTTCGAATAGTGAGGGTCCACTGTATTTAGTTTTTCTTACCCCTTTTTTAACTTTTATTTTAATATGAGCATAATGGTTCATGAGGAGACCCTTTTCTCTCTTGATTTACTTATAAATTCCTTTTTTTTTCCCCAAAAGATTTTTATACTGCACTTGTAAAACATATTCCAAGCTCATTTTGTCTCTCATTTACCTTTATAAGAAGTATGTTGATTTTGCTTATTTTATGAATTATTATATTCATGATATTGTAACTAAGAGCCAAAGAACCAATCCTTAAATAAATAAACAGTATTTATCCCAAGTTAACACCAACTGCTTTTATATAAGCTGTAGCTTCATTCTTCTGCATTAGCTTAGTTGTACCAAAAATACTGTGCATATTATGCATGAATTCTGCATTAGTACTATATTAATCATCCTGCACAGTAAAGGTTTTCAAAATATCAAACTCAAAGTGTACCATATACAGTGGTACCTCGACTTACGATATTTTTTCATTCCAGAATGCTGTTCAAGTGCCATTACCAAACGAATTTATCTCCTTAAGAAATAATGTAAAATAGACTAGTCTGTTTAGACCCCTAAAAGTACACTTACAAAAGCATTTAAAAAAATAAACTTACATAAAAGGGTGTGTTTGGGGACCATCGTAAGTCGAGGTACCACTGTATAGTGAAGATAATCTACTTACCTATATTGTTTAGTTTTGCAATTTTCTTAGCTCATGAAGGTTATTTTTTCACCTCATAGTCTAATCAAGAGACCTGCACTAACCTAAAATAACTTATCTGGTAGATGCCTCTTGATATACAGTACACCACAAATGTGCAAATTCAAATATCACAACAAATGTTTGTTTTCATCAATCAATTTACAGTAATTCCTGAGTGCCTTCAATATTTTGTATAACTTAATAAGAAAAAAGACATGGTTAGTAACAAAACCTCTAAAAAATATCCCATATTATACAAGACAAAACACCACAATTACTTACTTCTTCTGGCATGCTCCTCAGCCCGAAAGTCTTAGCAGAGAAGAGAAAACTTATTTACCATCTTGACTATCATTCTACTACTGTACATTTATTTACACCACACACAGATAGACATGCACACGTGCACACACACACACACACCAAAAAAGTTACTGCACATCGATCCAATAAACAGTACAGTGGAACCTAGGTTTTCGTGATTAATTCGTTCCAGAAAGTCTGACGAAAACCAAATTGTAAGAAAACTGAAGCAATATTTCCCATAAGAAATAATGTAAATCCAATTAATCTGTTCCAGACACACAAAAATATTAACAAAAATACATTTTATAGAGAATAACTATAGTTTTACATACAGAAAACAATGAGAAATAAATATAAATGACTAATGAAATGGATAAATGAACATTTAGCATTACTTTTACCTTTATTGAAGACTCTTGTTGGTGTATGGAAGATGGCGAGGAGGGGAGAGGGAGGAGGAGAGGTTATTGTTTGGAAGGGGAATCCCCTTCCATAAGGACTTCAGGTATCAAGGCCCTATCCGGGGTTACTTTAAAACTGTAATTATTCACTACTATAAATTCTCTACCAGACCTATTAAACCCATATTGCATTACCTATTAAAACTCAATTCTCTTATACTCACTGTAACTCACCTAATGACCATTTAATCTCTTAAATGCTCTGCATCCAAGGGGCTTTTGGCATGTACACTCAACTATTATATTCCTTTGTACAACTATGTATCATGTCAAAATAAAATTATTATTATCATTATTTGTCTTTTACTGACACTAGGACCAGCTTGAGAGTCACTGTACCCGTGTCACACAAAAAATCTGTCCAGAGGGGTCTGTTTCTGGCATCTCTTTAAGATTTGCCTAAAATGGGACAAGGCATTATCATTGAACATGCTGCAGACACGGCTTGGAACAGCTTTGTTAGGGTGATATTTCTCCACAAAACTTTGCAACTCACTCCACTTTGCACACATGTCCTTAATCACTGAAGAAGGCACATTCTCTCCTCTCTCTTCCTCCTCCTCGGAAGCAATTTCCTCAGCTGCGGTCTGTTGCTGTTCCAGTTGAAGGTGTTTCTCGCTTTCTTTATCAAAAAGCTGCCACTTGGAACTTTCTTTGGCCCCATGGTAGCTTATTTAGCAGTCACACTCAATAAACAAGCACAAAAAACAATGGCTTATTACGAAATGTTTCGGATGAACGCACGGGGTGATGCTCACTCAACGATAAACAAAGTCGGACTGAGTCACTTGGCACTTGAGTGGCCGAGTGACGTGGGCAGGCAGGCGGACGCGTTTGGTATGGACCATTTTCAACTCTATGAAAATCGAGGTGATGTACAAAAACTGGGACAAAATTTCAACGGAAAAAGTCATCGAAAAACAAATCCTACGAAAACTGGGGCGTACGAAAACCGAGGTTCCACTGTACAACTAAAGTCATATCATTTAAAATTACCTCTCACAATTCAGAAGCTTGAGTATCTCATTGATGAATAATCTTATATAGTACAAGGAAAATAAATGTAACACCAATTATGTAGTACAATGAAATATCCATATAACAGACTATAAGGGGAAAAGGGACATCTATTTTAGTGAAAATCTGTTATATTGAAAGTTTTAATTTAGTGGACATAGTTTGTTTAACTGACTGACTACCAGACATATTAAGAATAAACACGAATACAATACAGTGCTTAACACTGCAGCTGTACCTGTACCTGAAAAGAAAAAAGAGCAAAAAATATATAGTACAACATAGTACGTATAGTACAGTACATTATTTGTATTATTATTTCTGGTGGTTAGATGAGCTTACAGATGCACAGTATTAGCATGTGTTCTAGTGTTGACTCAGAATAATTTACTGTGAGTCAGAGGAGCCGTAAAGCTTCAGCAGTTACATAACTGATATGGGAGACCACACAATCTACTTAACAGTGAAGGTTACATGTTTCTTCTTGGCAACCTCACTTCAATTGAGGCCATTGTTAATAAAATTGAACAGGGTACTTTAATGAAGTAATAAAAAAGCACTGCAAATCCAGGGAGAATTGGAGAATAATGATGATGGTATGTGAGCATGAACATGGACAATAAACTGACATGGGTCATGTCATTGGCCCCACTACCCAGGCACAATGAAAATGGACACGTCCAAGATGAAGCCCAAACCGAACAAATTTATGATTAGTTGGACAGGGTCCACTATATGGGGAGGAAAAAATAAATAAAAATAAAATTAACAAACTTAAATGTACTGTTATTTCCAGTATGTGGAAGCAGTACTGTAAGGTGTCTACCAGCACCTAAAGAAAATAAGACGTAATAGAAAAATGTTCCCTTAATCAATAAAACTGATTGCAACATTAAGAAAGTTGAATTACAAATACAGAAGATACTGGAAAGGCAGAAAAATACAGTCACATACAGTACTTTATAATCTTATCAATGGATATGGGAATTTTTTTTTGTTACTATTAACCCCTTAACTGTCCAAATATAGATCTATATTCTTACCGCTAGCGCTCCAAACATAGATCTACGTTTTATTTTTCCTGCCTCCAAATTTGGGACGATTGGCCTGAGATGTCTGATCAGTATAAAATGGGTCTTAACACTTGGTGTGCGCAGTATTAAAAAAATCTGGGACCACTTAGTACCTTGTGGGAGCACCAGTTCAATCGAGCGCCAGCTAGAGCAAAGAGCGTTGCAAACACCAGGGATTCACTGATGACATGTTGTATTAACACTTCCCTTTTAAGAGGAAAGTGATGTTGACTAGTAGCTTTGAGATGGATGTGGTCACAAGTGGTCAAGGAAATATAAAAAAAACCTCGATAATAACCCATGTGCAACATTTGTGCAACATCCTTTCAATTTTGATACCACTGGTAGTGTCATCCTGCCAGAATGTCCTATAACCTATACCCTAAGTAAAGAGAAACAATTCTGGAACATGTGTAATACGTGTTTGGCAGGCAGGGTGGCTGGAAGGCTGGTTGGCCGGGTGGTTGGCTGGCTGGCCGGGTGGCTGATTGACTTTGGCTGTCTCTATCTCTGTCTGTATCTATCTCCGTCTGTATCTACAGTGGAACCCCGAGTTCCGAACGCCTCGACTATCAAACGATTCGAGTTTTGAACGCTTTTTTCAAACAAATTTTGTCCCGAGTATTGAACGTGCCCGGTGTTTCGAACGCGTGCGTACCAGACCTGTTCACCCGGCGCCTGCGCGCCTGTCCACGCAGGCATCGTGAGTCAGTCTAGCTTTATTTATCCTCCAGTGAACATTACCCTGCATGCTCTTCCAAACATTTCACAATTAATTAATTGTGTTTGGAGCTTTTTCATTAAGTGCGACTGTGAAATAAGCTACAATGGGTCCAAAGAAAGTTCCTAGTGGTACCCCTGTGGTAAAGAAAAGTGAGAAACACCACAGACATAAGAAAGGAAATAGTACAAAAATACGAGTGGTGTGTGAATTGCAGAGCTTGCCAGGATATATGGCAAAAACAAATCAACTATCGCTTCTATCCTGGCAAAGAAAGATCAAATCAAGGAAGCTGATGTTGCAAAAGGTGTTGATATGCTAACCAAAAATAGACCACAAATAGTCGAACAGGTTGAGAAGTTGTTACTGGTGTGGATCAAGGATAAAGAGTTAGCGGGTGATAGTGTGTCGGAGACAATCATTTGTAAAAAGGCAAGGCAGTTGCATGCCGATCTTGTAAAGAAAATGCCTGGAACCAGGGCTGATTTTAGTGTTAGTGATTTTAAGGCCAGCAGAGGCTGGTTTGACAGATTTAAGAAGTGTAGTGACAACACAATGTGGTAAGGCTGCCAGTTCAGGCAAATGTACAGCTGAAAAATTCATAACTGAATTTCAGGACTACATAAAGACTGAAAATTTGAAACCCAAACAAATGTTCAATTGTGACGAAACAGGCCTGTTTTGGAAGAAAATGCCCAACAGGACTTACATTACTCAGGAGGAAAAGGCACTGCCAGGACACAAGCCTATGAAAGACAGGCTAACTCTCTAGTTTTGTTCTAACACTAGTGGGGATTTTAAAGTGAAGCCTTTACTCGTGTATCACTCGGAAAATCCCTGAGTGTTCAAGAAACACAATGTCATCAGGAATAGATTGTGTGTGTTGTGGAAAGCTAATCATGATGCATGGGTCACAAGGCAAATTTTCAAAGAGTGGATCCATGAAGAGTTTGGCCCCAGTGTGAAAAATACCTCCTGGAAAATAAATTGCCACTCAAGTGCCTCCATTACTGGACAATGCTCCTGCACATCCTCCAAACTTGGTAGACCTACTGTGTAAGGACTTCAGTTTTATAAAAGTGAAGTTCTTGCCTCCTAACACCACTCCTCTCCTCCAGCCCATGGACCAGCAGGTCATTTCTAACTTTAAAAACTTTACACAAAAGCAGTGTTTGAAAAGTGCTTTGAAGTGACCTCGGACACTGAATTGACCCGAAGAGAGTTCTGGAAGAATCACTTCAATATCTACAACTCCATAGGCCTTATAGGTAAGGCTTGGAAGGGAGTGACTTCCAGGACTTTGAACTCTGCTTGGAGACAATTGTGGCCAGGTTGTGTCCAAGAGAGGGATTTTGAAGGGTTTGAGGATGACCCTGATGACTCTCTGCCTGTTGTGGAAGGTATTGTGGGATTGGAGGTGAGTGGCAAGGATGTGGAAGAGTTGGTGGATGACCACAATGAAGAGCTAACCACTGAAGAGCTGGAAGAGCTGGAACTGGAACAGCATCAAACCAGAGTTCAGGAACTTGCTTCACTGGAGGAGGAAGAGGGAGTGGATGAAGTGCCTTCTTCAGAGATTAAGGAAATTTGTGCAATGTGGAATAAGGTGCAGGCATTTGCTGAAAAATATCATCCTGAGCAAGCTGAAACAAGCCATATCTGCAACATGTTCAATGACAAAACACTGTCCCACTTTAGGGACATCTTAAAGAGGAGCCAAAAACAGAGAACTCTTGACAGTTATTTTTCAAGACATGGGTCCAGTGACTCTCAAGCTGGTCCTAGTGGCATTAAAAGAAAAAGAAGGGAAGTAACCCCAGAAAAGGACTTGTTACCTGAAGCTTTATGGAGGGGGATTTCCCTTCCAAAAACTAAGCCCTCCCTCACTCCTCCCTATCTTCCAGATGCCATCAACAATCTTCAATAAAGGTAAGTAAAAATGTTATTTTATATGTTTATTTAAATGTTTGTATTTATTTATTAATAACTGTAAAATGTATTTTTTGTGAATATTTTTGGGTTTCTGGAACGGATTAATTGTATTTCCATTATTTCTTATGGGAAATATTGCTTCGAGTTTCGAACGTTTCGAGTTCAGAACTAGCTCCTGGAACGGATTAAGTTCGAAACTTGGGGTTCCACTGTATCTCTGTCTGTATCTATCTCTGCCTGTCTCTGTATCTCTGTCTATCTGTCTCTGTCTCTATCTCACAGATACACATAAATAGTTTGTATTAATATTGGTAGAATACAACAGTATGTTAAGTAAAAGGACACAAATGCAACTAATGTGACATTTTATTGTGGCAACGTTTCGCTTTCCAGGAGCCATTATCAAGCCATTACCGGCTTAATAAAGCTCCTGGAGAGTG